>CM061921.1:337711598-337822228 GCA_031002005.1 Vandiemenella viatica | reverse complement strand
ATTTTACCAATTTCGATCAAATTTTGCACAGTTGATCTTCCTAACCAGGCAAGTAGTGCTGTTAACCTGACAGCTTGATTTGCAATACCCTTCACCAGATTTCAACCCCTCTTCGAATATCTGTAGTGTGGACTGCCTGTTAGGAAATTACTGTTCCCCGATTTTGACCAAATTTCATGAAGTCTATTTTCTCAAACAGGTGGGTAGCACTGTCTACTAGACGACTCGATCTTTGACTCCCTCACTGGGTTCTACCACTCAAATATCTGTAGTACATATGGACCTATTAAGGATTAACTTGTTTTCATATAAAGGTGGGGAAGTGTCATTTTAGGCACACTGATTCCTCATTATATATATATATCGCTTACAGCTTTACGCCTCATCGCCATTGAGGTCATTAGAGGTGGGAAAGAATTAGAGACAAGGAATGGGAAGGAATTTGGTCATGACATTTTGAAGGAAGCACCCTGGCATTTGCCTGGAGTGATTTGGGGAAACCACGGAAAACTCAAATCTGGATGCCCGGATGGGGATTCAAACCCACGTCCTCCCAAATGCGAGGCCAGAGCGTCACTGCTCGCCCACCACGCTAGGGCTGAAAATTTAAATTGAAATTAAAACAGAATGGGGTGTGAAAATAGCTGCAAATGCTTGAACATCATACAGTAATAGAGTAAAGTGTGGGGCACAAAATGAGCTGTAACTCGACAGGTGAATGCACGGCTAATGACTAGTTACTTAAATAAAAAGCAACACAAGAAAGCAATATGAGAATGACAAATGCATTACACAAGTACCATTACCTCATATTATCATTTATTAACAGACAAGTATTGATTTCAAAGAGATAATTCATATAGTCATTGCATGTTAATGCAAATCTTTCATAAAACCTGCTTATAGCTACCACCTGAGCTCATGCCTCCAAATCATTTCTGCAAGTTCAGAAAAAACTATTCACTTAGCTTTGGTAATTTTTTATGTTACCTGTGATCTTGAGAGAGGAAATGAACCACTGTTTACCATACATACAGATAGTATGTTTTGACTAACACATTTTTGTGTTCCTAGGATCTTCGCAAAATGGAGTACTGGCCAGCTGGAACTTAATACATTCTAGAAGATTTAAATAAATCAAAACTCACTCCAAACTGTGTGTTAAAATTGTACTTTACTTACAATATTATTAGGTAGGTTGTGTGTCCTGACTGCAGATAACTATTAATTTGTAAATGCTGGCAGCTAGGTTAATGGACTGAAGTAATTTGTAGGTAACTAATATTCAGCATTAAAAACAAGCAACAAAATTTTCACTTAAAAGATTTACTCAAAATACTTAATTAAAAGTGTACTGAATTGGATTATTTTAATACTTACATACATGAGAAATAACGCACAGCAAATCATCAGTAAAGACTTGGCCAAAATTTAAATTCAATGTGTGTTTGGTGCCAGATTATAAATTATGTTTTGTAAATCTTGATTTAACATTTTTAAAGACTTAAAAGGAAGGTTTCCAAAACATATGCCTCTGATTTTAACAATTATATGATATATTAAAGTAGACCAAACTCTACAGTTCTTCTTTTAAACAACAGAAATACATTTAGCAGTTGAAATAGATTCCCAAAGTTGGGTGTAAAAAATGAATATTTCATACACAGGTGAAACAAACAGCAAAATGTTCCTCATGAAGAATGATAAACATAATTTTCTCAACACAGATACTCAATTTTAAGAGGGTGAACTGACCCTGTAGCAAAAACTCCACCCGAAAATTGTTAATGCAAACAGATATATCTGGAGTGGATATGCTACTCTTCTACCCTGATAACATTTTAAGGGTATTTGAGTTTCATCAAACATTAAAATCTGGGGTGATAACTATTCTAAACCAAAAGCCTTAATACTTTTACTACAGATGTGATTATGGCCCTGCCAATTTAAAAGATTCTGTGGTGTTATAATAAATCAAGTCTGAAATAATTTTATTTTTAAGTAGAAAAGTTTTGGGTGGGAGGGGTGAAATAGCACCCACAAGATAAGGATGTCAAGTGGAAGTTTTGTAACTTCATACAGAATTAATAAAATACTCTCAGGTTTCTAGCCATGTCAAAATGTCACTCTCTTGGGACACAACCTCTGCCCTCATTTTCAACCAACTGAAGTCGCACTAAATAATAGTTGTTTCTTTCAACACTGCCATGGAAACAGTAGGCGGTGATGTCATACCAGATTCTGCGCCTTACCAGAGCCCTACTGCTTTAACATATTGATCCTGGGACCTCAGGCCCCACTAAGCTGGTAGGTATCCAGTGTAACTGTTGGGTAATATATCAGCTGTTCTGATTCAAACAGCATCAGAGATGGTGATGTTCCAAACCTCTTTGGCAAGGACTAAAATCTCATGTCTTCAAATTTAAACACAAGATCCTCTAAAATACTGTGTTCAGCCATTGCTGATTTTACTTCCTTACCCAGATGAGCATTTCTTGAATGTTCCATCCACCACTGACCAACACACCAATGAGTTTGTAATCCAAAGTCATCCTTCACAATGCAAACCAAGTTTTTAATCTTTGCAGGTGGTCTGAAAATGGTTGCCCAACCATCTAATGTACCCTGGAACTAAAAGCACAGCCTTTGACATTAACACAATGTTTTTGTCTATCTTCCTTCTTTCTCAAAGAATAGTCACAATGAGGGGCAGATTAGGTGCACATTGAGGAAAGAGGACAAACAAAAAGATCGTGGTAATGCCAAGAGTTTTGTTTTTCTTCGTTTTGTGTGTTAAGTGCTAAAATAGGTAGATTGTTAAGCAAATGCGGAGTGAAGACTATTTACAGACCACCTGCAAAGGCTAAAAACTTGCTTGGCAGCAAGAAGGATGAATCGTGACTGCAAACCACAGGTGCTTACTACTTAACATGTGAATGTGGGTGGGTTTATGTCATACTAACCCAGAAGTATATGAAAACTGCAAGAAATGTTCATCAGGGTCAGGGGAAAAATCAACAGTGGCTGAATACTTTTTAACTTATGACTTTACACCTCGTCGACATCAAGGTCATTAGAAGCAGAATGGGACTGGGGACAAGGAATGGGAAGGAATTTGGACATGGCCTTTTTGAAGGAAGCATCCTGGCATTCGCCTGGAGTGATTTGGGGAAACCATGGAAAACCCAAATCTGGATGCCCGGACGGGGATTCGAACCGGCTTCCTCCTGAACGCGAGGCCAGAGCGTTAACCACTCACCCAACACGCTCGGTGGGCTGAACACAGTATCCAAGAGCCAAGTATATTTAAATTTAATGACATAAGAATTTTGGACCATGTCAAAGTTTTTTGGGACAGCACGGTCTCGGAAGATACTGAATTCAGAAGAGCTGATATACAAGTCAACAGGCATACTGGATAATTGGCTTAGTGGGACCTGGAACTGGTGACCAATATGGTAAAGCAGGGGTCGGCATACCGCGGCTCCCGAGCAGCAAGCGGCTCTTTAAGGATATTAATGCAGCTCTTTAATATTTTTTTCTTACATCTTTACAATAGTAATAGTAGTAATAGCAGTAATGTCGGAAAGATCTAAACACTTGCACGCTGCCAAACCTCATTATAAGCAAGTTCTTTTTCCTACCTTTATCGACAATACAATAAATTAAACAAAATATCACCGTAGTTTTAAGTCATTTGTTGTGTCATCACGCCGGTTGTTTTATTTATGTTGACGATTATACTGTTCGGTCTGGTTTAGTAATTGTTTCCGATTTAAAAATATTTGTTTCTCAGGTAATGTATCATCTTTAATTTCATATGGTGGTTTATTGTTTTTTTCCTTTTTTAATTCCCAAAAAATATATTTTTACCTATTTTTAAAGACACTGTTAAATTGCTCCTACAAAAAAAAATACAAAAAATTAACAGATGAGCGTAGCAAATTTAAAAGTGAATGGCTTGAGACTTTTGTGTAACTACCTGCAAGTAATAAGAAGTCCAATGTAGAAAGGCACAAATAAAGTAAGGCTCATTTGCCACAACATATCCCATTGACAATATGTGGAGAAAGCAGTGGAAGAACTACATAAAAGTTTGCGGGAGAAAAATCGATTATTCGATAAATTATATTAAAAACTGTTTATTAAAATATAACTAAACCTATGGCTCTTATAAATTCTTCCCAATGCTTTTAATACTGGAATTGGTTCTTTAGCTTCTAAAGTCTGGTGACCACTGTGTTAAAGCAACTGCACACTAGAAAACAAACAAACATCTCTTCAGTTGGTTGAAAATGAGGACAGAGAAACATCTCACGATAGTGACATTCTGATGCAAGAAATCCCAAGAGTATTTTAATAATTTATAATGACATAAATGTTTTGATTTACATCACTGAAGTGCACGATAATTAGCATGAGGAAGGATAAAAAAAACACAAGTTTTGCAAACCGATTACTCAATTATCAGCTGTCGTGTGAAGGGAGATGGGATGAAACACCTCACCTTATCCAATATTCCCACCCAAACATTAACTACACAGATAAATCAGAAAAAATATTAGTTGATCATCAGTACAAATAAAAACCTTGTGCATTACAACTAGAGGGTAAATACTCCCACAAATCATTCACCTTACAACAGAATTGCCATTCCGCCGCCGCTGATTTAAATAAATCTCAGATAAGATAAAGCACAAATAATCCTGAAATAATTTTTGTTATTGGCAAAAAACAACCTTTTTATGGAATAACGTAGTCACTCGTAGTTGGATGTGTCAAGTGAAAATTTAATTTTTGTACGGCAAAACAATTTATAAAAAAAAAAAAACTAAACTGTTCATCATGATAAGAAATAACAAAACTCAGAATTTTCCAAACCAGGACACTGAATTTTTGGAAGTTGAATCACCCCATCATTTCCAGAATAACCATCAAAAATCGATCTGCCACTCCCATTAAATTTTGAATTTTCAAAGAAACATAATACCCATAAGCTCTTACATTTTAATCTACTTTAACATATACCACAATTACTTAAATGGCAATGACAGAATGTTGTCTCTGGTACAAAAGTGATTAATTACTCTAAAAACTTCAATTTTTCAAAGAAACACAATAAAATAAAACTTCTTTTTTGTTCCGATTGTTTTTAATGGACCCACTAGTGTAGGTCGGTGTGGATAGTGTAGGTATAGCCTGGCAGGCTTGAGTCCTGGTGCCCACATACCAGCTGTTCCAATTGCTGTTTTTAGGTGGTTTTCTGTAGTCACTAAGATGAATGCCAGGATGACCCCAAATCCCCGCATCATAAACTACTAATTACACAAACAAAAAATTTACTTAGTGCACACAAAACATAATTAACACATTCCACAGACAGATGCCAAAACAACTTTCATCCCCAGACATCAGGCTAAGCGACACGCTGGTCAAATCCCCATTAAATTGCATCTTGAAAATGGCTGACCCTGCAATAGCAGGATAAGTGCAAGGAAGAAAAGAGTTTGGAAAATAAAATCATGAGAAACCTCCTAATATCATATGGGACCCCTTTCAGCCAGCAGAGGACAGCAACCTTATCAGGTCATCGGAAGTCCCCAAAAGAAATATTCAATGTAGTTCGTCCACAGACATCATTAACTGTGAAAGTGATGCCATGCAGTACGTGTACATAAAGTGATTTTCCAATCATGTTCCAGATATGTTTGGTCGGATTCATCTATGGTGAACTAGGTGGCAAAATCATTAGTTGGAGTCGTCTTGAATGTTCCACAAACCAATTTTGACAGATTTAGGCCTGGTGACATGGCGCATTGTCATCCTGGAAAAGTCCATCATTTGGGAACATGAAGGCCATGAATGGCTGCAAATGGTCTCAAAGTAGCTGAAAATAACCATTTCCAGCCAATGGTAGATTCAGTTTGACAAGAGAGCCCAGTTCATGCTGTGTAGAAACAGGATGGAGCTACCACCAGCAGCTAGCAGTGCCTTTCTGACAACCTGCGTCCATGACCTTGTAGGGTCTGCAACACTCTCAAACTCTACAATCAGCTCTTACTGGCTGGAATTGTGGCTCATCTGACCACACAACCTTTTTCCATATATCTAGGGTACTACTGATATGTTCACAAGCCCAGGAAAGGTGCTGCAGCCAATGGCGTTTGCTAGCAGAGGCATTCACGTGTTGCCAAATCCCATCAACGCTAAATTTCACTGCTCTGTCTGCATGGACACATCTTTGCATGTCCAAAATTGAGTGTTGTTGACACTTAGAAACACACATCGCTGGTGTAAGTCATTAAATATACCCAATCGGCAACTGCATTATCTGGGGTATGAGATAATGCCTGAAATTACATATTCAATGCACACTCCTGACTCTGTGGATCAAAGAACATTGAATTCACAAAACAATTCCGAAATGTTATGCCTCATGTGTCTAACGTGAACTACCATTCTGCATTAATTCATATCGTGCAACTGTAATTATTCCAGAAAAACTTTCACACTACTTATGACAATAAAAATAAAAGCCCACACACTGCACAGCACATTTATATGTTTCTTCCATGGTGGTACCACCATCTGGATATTTGAAGCCTCCTATCCCATGAATTATGGCACTTCAGAGAGAGAGAGAGAGAGAGAGAGAAATGGGAAATGGCTTTTGGGCAATAACAAAGGATAGGGAAAATAATCCTTCTCTCCCTAATGTTGAAGGCAGGAGGGATGTGAGGAACACAAAAAACATGAAATGAACACAATTGTACACTACTTTGGTTCAACCCCTTATTCACGTAGGCACATACTAGCCATTTGGCAAGGGAGGTGTATGTACTATGTGTCCTACTGTACGGTTGGGCAGTCCATGGAGAACAAAGGGGGGGGGGGAGAAGTGGGGGGTGGAGGAAGTTAAATAAAAACATGTAAACTATCAATAACTATGGAAAAACAAAATCATTGGTGGGGGCAGAACACAGAAATGGATGCAAATAAATGAAGTTAAATAATAATGATAAGTAAATATGTTAATAAGGGAAAATAACGGGTGTGGTTGTTCCCAATCTGACTACTGACTCCTCCACTTTCATCCTACAACAGGACGGGGCTCCAATGCAGTGGAGATCTGCCATACTGCTGGATAGGGTGCACTGGTCTGAGTGATGTTCCTTTACTGTCATGGCCACCCCAGGTTGCAGGACCGGCCCCAATGTGACTTCTTCTTATGGGGTTATGTGAAGGACAAAGTTTATATGCTCCCAATGCCAACAACACTGCAAGAATTACAGGAGCGGATCACTACTACTGTAATGGACTTTGATAGAAACATGCTATCAAATGTATGGACAGAAATGGAATACCGTTTCGATGTGTGCCAGGCGACTAAGGCGCACACATTGAACTTTCATTGCATGTACCGGGAACTTGGCAAGTTTATACATCTTTTCATGTATCACTCATCTTTGTAGGTCGTATACTATTCAATTCACAGTGTATTTAAAGACGATGAATCATTTAGACTAATGACCATTTACGGAGCTCACAAGCAGTGGTGGTATTTGGCAAAACTGACAACTCTTACTGTAAAACAGCTGTTGAGGTTGAGAGAGTTGGGGAAACAGGGATGGGCTGCCACTAGTTGGTAAATTAGGTGCACAGCAGCTTATGTAGCATATCCAACGTTGGGAAAGATTTTTTCTGTGGTCGGACTGGAATAAGTTGTTGGACAGATACATGCTTCATGTTTTGCGGCAAGGTATGTTGGATGGAAACGGTCCATGTAATGGTTTGGGGTAGCTCAGAGGGGAATATTTATGAACCAAGATGTTCTTCATTTTGGGAGGTCCACTCAAACATTTGCAGAGGGCTTCGGGTAGTAAATAAATAAACAATGTGTGATGAGTTTATTGGTAGAATGTTAGAGGCAGAGGCCAGGTGAATGGTGTTCAGTATATTTTTGTAATCTAGTTCCCATCTATGGTTTTCGGAAGAAATAGTAGTTTCTGGGAAAACTCTGGCAGCTCTTACTGTAAAACAGTTATTGATGTTGTCAGAGTTGTAACTGGCAAGGGCTTCCACTGCATGGTACAGATTGGAAATATTTTGTTTGCATGTGGCCATTCATTCTAACTGAAAGCTGGTTGGTGCTGAGGCCTATATAACAACTAGTGAATTGAAGGCATGTAAGTTTGCATGTTAAATGCATAGTGGCACATGCAGCATGTCCTTGTAAGAAAGATTTATCCCGTGGTTGAATAGGTTGTTGTGGTCAGAAGCTTGCTGAAAGTTTTGCAGTTAGATTTATTGCATGGGAAGGATCCGTGTAATAATTTGGAGTAGCATAGAGGGGAGTACTTATGAACCAAGATGCTCTTCAGATTGTGTGGTCCACTGAAGCATTTGCAGGGGGCAATGGGTAGTATTTTGGGGACAAGGGTGCACATTTCCATAATGCGAAATATGCTTTTTAGTTTCCTCTTTTCACATGTGCAAACTATTTTGAAGCAAACAACATGCATATGCAATAATTTGAACTTATTTATAAAAGTTAACCTGTTTTCTTATTTCGTGTTTGTATACCTGTTGGATATGTGTGAACAATAAAAATTGTTGTGAACTGTTCTAACTCAGAATATCTCAACCTTGCAAACAATCTGATAAATATTCTGATTCAAACTGAAGTGGGTAGGATTTCAAACATTTTATTAAACTTTCAACTGATAATTTCAAAGCTTACTTTTTTTAAAATTCCACGATTCTCCTTTGAACAATAAAGTGTATTATTAGGCAGAATCACTGACGACCGGGTCCACAGAATGTTTATTCGAACATTTCCAGGAATATATATGTAACATCCCACCACCCACAGGCATTATTGTGCGCCATCGAAAACGTTTTCCCAAAGTTCAGAGGTACCACACGATTAACAATGTTTGTTGTTAATTCAATATGATGAAGATAGAAACCATAAATGAACACAGTGTGAGGTGCAACAGTAGGCAAGGTTATAAAACATTACAATATTAAAAGAGACAAGGCTCTTCATCAGTATGAATAATGATTACAAAGCCATCGAACTGCAGCAAGGAAAAGTGATAATGGAGTGGAAGGATTTATGTGATTAAGTGTGGTTGGAGACAAGAAGCTTTTTGAGAGGGACTGAGCTGAGACATTGGTTAGAGAAGTGGAGCAAAAGGGGTACAGAAATGGAAGCCATAATAATAACAATAATAATAATAATATATTTGCTATGGATGATGACTTCTTTCACCTAGCTTTGTACGGTTAGGGAGGAGGGGGAGGGCTGAAGGAGAGAGTTACATGGTAAAGTGGAAGAAAGAAGAGAATGGGAACAGAGTTATTTGATACCCAAGAATTGGATGTGTGACATGCTTCCCAGAATGTGTTAGTATACCAGTACTCATCATATGTGATCTAACAATGCTGTTATTCCCATACAGATTTCCAATAACTTGCAATTCATACAATGTGTTGAGGTTGTTTGTGTTATTAATGGTTGTATGGATTACAACAGGTTGAACACTGGTGTGGTTGTGAGAGCAATGTACAAAGCATGACTATGTGCACACCATCCACTAAATGACCCTGGACATATTGCATATAAGGTGATCCATGCATGGGAATTTCTCTCCTGCAGTGGGCTTAATGTTGGTGCTGGAGCAGGTGGTAAGAGGTAAATCCTGCTTCCTCAGGAAACCATCATAATTCTGCTACTATTAACCTACCAGCTGTGGAAATGGATCTGATACACTGATCGTTGATTGGAGTGACTGAGGCAGAGGTCATTTAGACATGGTTGTTATCAAAACATACTGCCTCCAAACCAGTGACCTGACACAATCTTAGTTAGATTTGTACCAAAATGTTAAAATTAGCTCCAATAAACCCACTCAATCGCCACCATTTACCTATTCCTTAAAATACAAGCATGCTCTAAAAATTCCTCATCATTGGTCACAGATTATTATAAACATTATTCAAAATTGTAATAATTACAAATGTTTTTTTTTAAATTAAATTCTTTTGCAGATAATGTTTTAGTTTTTTATTTATTATTATTATTCTTTATTATTATTACTATTCTTTATGTTATTAATTTTTTGAAAGGTTTCTTTTTATGGTGTTAATTAAGTGGTGTCACACGTAGACAACACTGACAAATTTTCAGACTGCCCTTAAACAAAATATTGGAAAAACAGGATGATCCAGAATGGTTTCCTATGGGTCTCACAGTTCATTTATCTCAACACACTGTAACGAAGGGCCTTCAATTCATAATCCACAACCTCCCCCCCCCCCCCCAATCTTTGTAAAAGACATTTTTCCAATATTCACACCAAACCTCAAACAATAACTGACCAATGAATCCACACGTGTCACTACACTTGTCACAACCATCTACATGTCCAACAATATGGAGTAATTTCTAAGCCAATCACACCACAGTCACTCCATAACCGGTATTTCTTAACTCATCTCAAGCTAACTTGATCCTTAAAAACAACTTATTATTCAACTGCTGTTTCCATCATTACATGTGTAGGACTTCAATGACTTCCAAAAACAATAAATTTAAAAAATTAGCCTTCCCTGAAACACCACTATTTATCAGACCACAGTAGCATATAATACATATGACAGTTTTTAACCATCTGTACTCAAATAAACATAAGTCCTCAATTTCCCTGAATACATTAACAGGGAAGACATCCCCAACTTCAACTGTTAATACTCCCATTCTCATACCCATACCACCATCCTTGACAATATGTCACTATTCTGGCTCCATTGTGCCTTCCACATAAAACTCACCAAACTACAACAAAATATTTGAGCAATAGCTGCAACCCTATTAACAGTAAACACTATTCACATTCAGAAATATATCTTCCATATTCAACAGTTGTTCACCCACTACACTAAGTCACTAAAATGATCCCTAATTGTTGCATCACACCGGTTACTTGATATTTCTGCTACACATAAACCAAGGAATGATGGGCAACAGATATGAAGTGATTTTGGTACAATAAATTAGGGGATGACAAGAACTGAGAAAGAAGGTGGAAGGTTGGACATGCAATTGTAGCAAAGACTCCCCAAAAGAAAAGCACATTAGCTTAGCCATATCACATAGTAGTAACATAAGTTTAAAAATTATTGGAAGCTATGCATACTCAAATGAAAGTTCTAAATGATGTTAGCAATTTAAAATCATATTCAAATCTTTAACATGTATTGAATCGGTGTCATTTCACTGATTTTTATAAAAGGAAAGGAAATGGCTCACCATCAGCAGCAGTTGTACAAGTCCACAAAGTAAATAGGCGCTCTAACATGCACAGCATTAATATACACAAACTGCATGTTTCAGTTACAATTACATACAAAGACATACTACTAAACTTGTAACAATGCATGTTCATTTACAGCCTGATTTTATGCCAAACTGCCTTCAGTGATGGCTACTGATGCTGCCTCCTCCCCAAATTTTTATTTTTACAGTTATCATTCATTCTGTCAAAAAAATATTTTAAAACTAAACAATAATGATATTTGTTTCATGTTATCAAATACTGATTGATGACTTAACTGTAAACAAATTGGTGATAATCCATCTTTTTAAGACAGCAGCAAGTTTCAAAACGCCAGATGCACAGTAGTTGCAACACTTATACCCATATTAAAGAATCCATTTAGGGTTACAGTAGCCATGTAAACAATTTAAAATTCCTTTAAAAATCAATAATAAAAACTGCAGTAAACCAGTGTAATTTGCTTTGGGAGTACCATACTAGATAACATGGTTAGTTAAATTTTTAATATATGTCTTGCAGCTATGGCTATTAGCAAGTGGAAAGTAAATAGTGCAAATGAAAACACTTAAGAAAATAAGGCCAAGATCAACTAACAATAGGAGTGATAAGTGTTTTGAAGTAATTACACTGTCTCAATATGAGAAAAAGCAGATAGAGAGAGAGAGCAGGATGGGGGAATGTAGAAAGAGGATTATGCATCTGGACTAGTATTGTTTGCTATCTCAACAAAGAATAATAAGATTAACATAACCTTTAAAACTTAATAAAATCTCTGAGTAACCATTGAACTTTAAGGCGAGAAAACTGTGCCCAAACATTTATTGGTACACCAAGTAGTTCAGTCTGTATAGTTACCAAATAGGAATTGGTCGACTGTTTCGAATTTCAAACTGAGGATTTTTCCCCTTTGAAGATGATTGTTCAAATTGTCCCCAGGTCCACTGGCCTGCAAAGAAATCAGTACTGCACAGCAGGTCGAAGGTAAACAGCAGATGCATTGTGCTAGCATCTCCAACTCATTTTTTTTCCAGCAAATAGAATGGAAAACAGAGTTCTAACTTCAATAATCCACTACCAAGCCTCAACATCCTGAACAGGAATGCATTTTACCTTTTCTTTACCAAATGTTTATCAGTCCTTTTTCAGCCACCAGTTGTTTTTCAGCAAGGGTAAGAAAGAAGATACTTAATGACTACAGTAGTCATAAATATTGACTTTATTTCAAAATCAGAGATGAGAATACATTGCAACATTACTGAAATTTAAAAGCATGGCATAACATTTTACATCTGTAAGAACTAAAATTCTTCAAAATTTCACTTTTGGATGCAGAAATAAAATGTATACTTAGTTCCTGCACAACTAGAACATGCATTCACTATCTTTTTTTACATTTTAACCATTTCCACAAATATAAAAATTTATCTTATAAGAGGGAGGGGGGGGGGAGCGTCTATTAAGAAGAGACCAACATATCATAATTAAATAAACACTGATGGAACAAGATATCTATTAATGAGCCAATTAACATGCTTGCACACAGCTTACAGCAGCTTTGAACAGCCATCAAATATCTGGCTGGGTTATCTTAAAGAAAAAAAAAGCTTGCACATTAAAAATTCACGGAACAGACAGAAAAAGGAATTACCCTCCCTCCAAACAATTCTTCTTTTTCCGTCCTCGTTTCTTTGGAATAGGCTGTAAAACAACTGAATGTTGTCTAGATTGGGCATTAGGAGTTGGATCATCATCAACAAAACTATATGGATCTTCAGTTGGTTCACACTTCATATTTGCTGGATGAGGGCCTTGAAGATGACTCATAAATTTTTGATTTTCCACTTGTGTTCTCAATTCAAGATCACCACTAGTCTCATAGCCATCATCTTGAGTTTCCAGCTTCACAGGTCCGTCCAGAAATGTTGGCCTACTGTACAGATGAAAGAAAACAAAAAAAATTTTGTATGGAATTTTTCACAAATACACTACAACAAACAAATGATCAATATACACAGAAAAGTTAATCACAGAGCATTACCTACAAATATATCACAATTAGTTTCAAGGTAAAGCAGAAACATATGGACAAAACCATACTTATACATTTTGCAAAAACGATTCTCATCACACACATTGTTATTTTTAATTTTTTGCTCCCTAAAAAACAGTTATTGACATATGAACCACATATTTACTGAAATATTCATAATTTTTTCCATGAACGAATCTTTAAAGTGAAAGCATAGACATTTTGAGCAGCTAGCATATTAAATGCACGTTGAGAGGTAGCAAGTTACATGCACGTTGAAGGATACAACAGACAGTAACAAAAATGAAGGAGAAATTAGAAACGGGAGCTAGATTCAGCTGATACATCAGGAAAATTCATGTAACAATAGAAAATCAAAATACTCTCGCTCCCATCTCACTCAGCAATTTTGTACATAATGAAGCTTCAGAATTATGGTCACTGCAATTAAGTTCAAAGGTTGAAACTAGCAATACAAATCTGTAAAACATTTTTATGCATTTGTGTCAAACTAGCTTTCACTCTTTAAAAAAAATAACAAGTATTTACGGAAATAGAGCATCTGTAGAAATCTTGACATAGTGTCGATTCCAATAAATGTGTTACCAACATAAGCATCTACGTGTACTGAGCACTATCCTTCAGCTGCAACACAATATATGTCCTATAAAGAACTGCAGAAGCAAAGATATTTATATACATTCTATAATCGGGCAATTTTATCTTCTAGAAAAAAAAAACTGTTTTCATTGCTTTGACCAAGTAAAAATTTTGTATTTTGATTATTTTCTATAAAAAGTTTTTTAATCCATCAATTTCCTTCTGTAAATCTCAATAAACAGTAATAAATTTACAGCAAATCCTCATCACAAAACCTTGTACAATTAAGTATTTCATTTACTCTAGTGTCGATATTACTCTGAATCTCACAAATATGTTTTGAGATATCAGACACAGACAATTCTTCCTGGAAGCACAAGGATTTGCCTTCATTGAAAGCAATAATAGGTGTTCTCCCCACCCCTCTTCTGAGAACTCTCATATATACAACTTCTCATTTACAGCCATTGTTACAGACAAGGTGACAACTCTCCATTCTCTCTCCACAGTGAAAAACATGATTTTTTTTAACTCCGTGATTGGGTTTTTAAATCTATCTCCTTGGCACACATGGAGATTTCTCCATGTATAAACACAGAATTATTCCAACTCCCAAGTTTAGACTGTTCACCTTGCTGACTGCCCATAGACTTCTTTCGTTCACACATCTGTAGCTCTACTCTACCAATCATGGGACAATTTTTATTTTAACAACTCCTTATTAGCCTTCTTAATTTTATTCTCTTCTCTCCACATCATGTATGCTGAAAATTACTCTGAATTCAGTGTTTGCTCATCTCACAGTTAACTTCGATTAGCATTTTCAGGTAGTATTGCTGCACTTTCAAACTAAATTCTCCGTAACGTTAACCAAACCATATCCAAATGATTGAGACAGTCTCTGGGCTTGGATATGCTGCTTTTTACGAGGCTCCTTGGATTCTTCTCCAGGGCGCCTTGGGCTCTTTACCCCCCTTCCTGCCCTTTCACCGTGAATACTTAAATTCAAAGAGGATTTGTTCTCACTGTGAGTGGCAAGCCAGCATTGCCCATACAGAGAAACTCTCCATGGCCCCTTGCATATAGTGTAGGTATGTTATCTCAGAATTGTTCGAGAATATTCCAGCACTCGACTGCAATAATTGTCTTTGCCGTATTTATGCTTTTTAAAATATTATTATTATGGATACAATATAGCAATATTTGTCTTTCTCATACTTATTGTTATTAAAGTAATCATTGTTAATATAAAGAGAGAATTGTAGTAATTGTTCTTTTTGGGGATCACCACACTCATTAATTTTTGAATTTGTTGTATCAAGGACTATTATAAGAATATCAACTTGCTTTTTTTTTTTTTTCTTTGGGCTTTATGCCTTGTAGATATTGAAGTCATTAGAGGCAGGGGGAAAGGACTTGGGGCAAGTAATTCGGGCATATCCTTTTGAAGGAGCCATCCTTTTGAAGGAGAAACCATTGAAAACAAAAATCTGGATGGTCAGGCAGGGATTTGAACCTGCATCCTCCCGAATGCAAGGACAGAGTGTTCGTGTTTGCCCACCATATTCGGTGCCGTCAACTTTCTAATTTGAACATTCTGAATTTATCTTTCCAAATACAAGTATTGGATTGTTTGACACCTACACTGTTAACCCTTTGACTGCTGTTGACGCGTATACACATCATGCTGCCTGCTGGCCCCAAGTGCTAATGACGAGTTTAGACGCAGCCGCCGGTTTTCGCCTGAGTGCTGTTGACGAGTTAAGCCGCACCCGCCTGCCGCTACCCGAGTGCTGATGACGAATATAGACGCGCCGCTACCTGAGTCGTACAGCGGACTTCACGACCCATTTCTCAATAGCCTTTTGCAGTTCTGGTCGCTAGCGTATGGTCCGAATTTTTGTCTGTAGGGAGCCTAGGCGTTGCTCTACAGTTCACCATTTAACAGAAATTACATCAGTCTTCTTTGTGTCCTGTATTTTATGAAGAAAATGGCAAGACGTCATGGGTGCATAGAGGAAGAAATCGTGGAGATTCTTACGAGGAGTGACACCGAGGATGAACCACTTGATTTTGATGGAAGTGATAGCTTTTCTACAGAATCAGAAGACTGTAGTCATAAACCATACTCGTCAGCAGGGGTGACAATGCAGTCTCATGTTTCAACAAGAGATTTTAGTTGTTCTGAATCTGAAGAATCAGAAAGTGATAGGGAAACTCTTACGAAGAAATTACATCTTAATGATAAATCTGACTGGAAATAAAATAATTTTTGTCCAGTTAGTCACGCATTTGATGTTACGCTGTCAGGACATGTGTGTCAAATAGGGAATGTGCCAAATATTCTGTCAGTTTTCATGTTATTTTTTTTTTTACAGAAGAACTGATGAAATATATAGCTGATGAAAAGAATCGGTTTTATACAACCACTATGGAGAATATTCCAGAATCAGTGCATTCTTGAATATCAAAGTGGAAAGATACTGAATATGATGAAATGTATTGTTTCATAGCTATTTGTCTTCTGATGCATCGCGTGAAAAAAATTGAAAATTAGCTAATATTGGACCAGAGATGTTCTTCTAAATACCGCAATTCTTGTTGAACTTATGTCCAGATACCGCTTTTTGTTACTCTGGTGAGGTTTCATGAGATTTCTACGTACCCCCCCCCCCCCCCCCCCCGCCCTATTTCAACTCGCATAATAATGGACAGACACTTCATAGCTTTGAAATGTTGAAAAATCTGTTGAGTACTTATGTGGAACAAATTTCATCAAAGAAACAAAAGTATGTATAATCGGGTAATTACAAAGCGCAGCAAACATTCAGTCAACATCGAGATATTTTGGGAATCTACATCTACAAAGATATTCCGCAAGCCAAATTTCGGTGTGTGGGGGAGGATGCTTGTGCAATTATCATTTTCAGGTGTCTTTTTATATTCGTGAATAGCACGAGGAAAAATCTGATGCCTTTAACTCTATGTATAAGTTCGAATATCTCTAATTTAACAGTCGTGGTCTGAACGCGGTATGTAAGTGTGGAAATAAAATATTTCTAGCATCTTCTTCGAATCTACGCTCTTTAAAATTCAACAGAAACACTCTGATACAGTAAGGAACATATAGAAAATTGCAGCTGTTATAAACGGGTATGCAGGAAAGAACAGTAAACTATTAAGGTAAATTTAAGAATCACGATGCTTTCGACATAAGCTGCGAAAATCTAGTAAAAACTACAAGCAAGATGTAATTATTAGTGACGAATAATAGGGTTACTGATTGTTTGATTCTGCAGTAATTTATTTGCAGAGAAACTATGTAGTGCGAGTATTTATTGTATATCAGCCATGAGAGTTTACGCCAGGAATATTCAGCACTGGGCTGGTAGGACAGCGTGGGCCGCTCCGTCCCCAGGAATAATCACTTAGCACAGGTAGCCGATCCGCTGTCAGCAGTCAAAGGGTTAATACAATATTTAAGTTAGTAATTAATAGAACAGAATCTGGAAACTCTGGAGATCTATTTTCTTTTTAGTCAATTAAAAGAGTTGATTGTTAGATGAATACATTCTTTGATCTAGTGGTTACACTATTTTAAGTTGGAATCCAAAACACTGAGCATTCATTGCATGCTTCCAATACACATAGCCATTTTTGCTGGAGGTAAAAAGCTCATTAAAATTTAGGCAGCTCCAGTTTTCAAACTTGTGACTTCTGCCAAATAACGTTCACACAATATCAAATAAGTTTTAAGCACTTCTTCATAGTCTTAGGAATACTCTCACACAAGAGATAATATTATGAAGCCAACAAAGGCACCAACACAAAGTTAGAGGTTTAGGAGCCAAGAACAAATTTTGATCTGAAGCAGAAAAAAAATTTAAAAAGGAATTGTAAATGCACATGAACAAAAAGCAAATGTTTATACAACTGCTATCAAAGAATATACACATGTATTATTACAATTAAATTTTAAAACACTTTGTAGGATGATGCATTCCAAGTTGTATTCATTTCTGTTCATTTAATTATAATTTATTTGTCGTCATAATTGCCGATTCATTTTTGTGGGTGTCAAGAATATAATTGCACAACTGCCCGACCGATATACATTTCCCCAGAACACATAAATGCATGTCAATTCTCAAAAGAAAATTATACTCTGTACACTTTGCGAAAATTAGTTTATTCTTCTCCACAAAATCCTACCGAATAGAAACCAGTCAAAATATTAGATTCGTTTCTGAAGATGCAAATTTGATAAATGGCTAGGAAATTCAGTGTTACCAACAACAAAACACAAGCAAATAATTCACAAATCCGTTCACTCAATAACATTTTCCAGCATTCAACAGATGCACTGTAATACTTAACACACCACTGCTTCTTACACTCATGTAAACCTTGACATGAGAAGTCCTTTCTAAATTACACTAACAAGGTGTGGCCAAAAATTACCCAGTGGTGCAAGCATAGACTTCTGCTTGAATGACTCAGTGTTCCATGCACTAGTACCAAGTACCTTCCTGTGATCACACCTTCTGACCACAGTTATTGCTGAAACCCCTTAACTAATTACTTGGATATTACAATTTGGAAATAGTCTACCCTTCAATTTTCTTTTATACTAGATCAGAATGATTCCTAGATGGAATTTTCCCAAATGGGAAAAGTTTATATTCAATGCTCTGCTTTAGCTCAGATGGGTTAACTTTTCTTAGTCATTTTCTGCTGTTTCAGCAGATATTATCATCCTCTGCAAACAATAAAGACAACTACCTTAAATTTCAGTGTTACCAGTTTGTACCATTTAGACAGCAAGTGTAGTTAAATATATTTCTCAAATTTTGGAACTGCTCCAATTTACTTGCACTACTAAACTCTTAGTTTAGAGATCTCAAACTTTAAATGACAATGTAAAATGTGAGTGAATTGTGAAAATTAATCTATCCAAGTATACCCTGACTGTATAACTACAATATATACTACTGAAATGCCACACAAATCATTTAAATGAAGTTTTTGCTGTTGGAAATAGACGTCTTTCCTCACACCACTACAACCACACTTTTTCAATTGTTGCCATATATTCTCCAAGAAGAATGAGTACCATTCCACACACACACCCCCCCCTTTTTTTTTAGAAGCTTGCATACCACACTTGCTAGGGTCATTATCGTAATATGCTGTTGTGCAATACTTACCATGGATTTAGCTGTTTTAACCCCCAGTCAAAGAAATTTTCATAATTTGACACTTGGCATGCAGGATAGCAGCAGTGGTGGTGTAAAATTCCTAATTGCCAGATTGTGTATCAAATTTCTGGGTTAAAAGCCAAACCTTACCACATGACGTGGTGGCATACAACACTGCTGATGGTGGTTTATATGTTGGATGGAGATGAAAAATTTTGCAGCCACTTCTGTGTTTTTCAGAACAGAAGGGCAGCACCGAGTTTTAACATTCTCACGCCCTTCATCTTCCCATGCTCAAGATACTACATTTAATAACAGTGATCACACGCACAACACTGACACACAAAAAGCCAAAAGAACTCTATGCTGGACCTAGTGCAACTCTCACAGGCATCTCAGACCTGCCGCAAGACAGAAAACCATACATGCTTGCTTAAATACCACATGCTGCAAATTGTGCCCTGTAGAAACCATGTGATAATGGTCTTGAGGATGCAAGTAACATCTAAGCTACTGAAAGAAAAAGCTTCAGAAAATGAATAGCGGGTAGTGTTTACATCATTTTTATCCACAGGATTTCAAAACTTATATGTACAACTACAAGTCATAAGACACCCTTAGTGGTAATTCCATGTTTCAGCTTCTAATTAAAAGTCCTCTCAGAGTAAGAGAATGGTACAGTACTTATTTTGCTAATGGCTATACCACTAACCAGGGACAAAGTAAGAAAAAAAATAGCAGAGCTCTGGTACAAAACACCTAATCCATAGTCATTTAGAACAATGGTAAAGCATGTGACAAAGTCAAAAGATGCTCTCTTGCTCAATCTTACCACATGAATGACAGGACTGGAGACAAAGCAAGGATGACGAGGAGTGGCCACAAATAGTTAGTTCTGGTTTAAAAAGAGAAAGGGATGGAAACCTAGGGATAACAAGAAACACGACAAATACAAAAAGGAAACAGTTGGGCAATGTAAGTGAAAGGAAGAGGCCTCAAGCCAATGTGAAAATGATGGGAATGAACAGACCATAAGCATACAAAACAGTAGTAGCCTTCCTAATACTACACAAATGTAACCTAAGAAGATGAATAAACCAAGGACACCTCTACTTTAGAGTTCTATTAGAGTGTGATGTAGAAGAGCCTAGTAAACAAACTGTTGGCTGTAAAGCTTATAGTATTAGGTTACCAATTTGTTTGACACCGACATTGACGAAAAATATATTTATATTCCCTCTGTAGGTGGGGGTTTCAATGTGTGAGTTAAGTTACCAAGGCAGTCGCTGAAAAACAAAATTCAAACACAGTTTTTAAAAGAACAAATATAAAACATACGTACATGTGCAGGGAAAAAAAGTTGTTACCTATACCTCATCACAATAAAAGCCGTAGTAGATCTAGTTCATTTGAAATTCAGGTTACCTGTATTAAATTTACAATGCATAGTTTCTTAACTTTTCTGGCTTTTTAGTTAGTAATGTAGGCATAGGTTCGTAACTTCAGTCTGTCAGTCATTAAGTTTTATACATTTAAGAGAAATGGTTTATTAATTTTGTTTTTATTTGTTGTCTTTCATTTCCTCTCAGTCTAATTCCTTTAGTGCCCATAGGCTCATTGGCCATTTAATCCCACTTCTACTACATTGCCTTCTATGTTCCCCTACTCAGCACAGTTTTTCACACTTTTCAATTAATTCTGGCGAAATACTCTTTTCAAAACATCTTCCAATTCATTTTTAAAATATATGCTGTTTATTATGTGTTTTTTGCTCAGCCATTACAAATATATTGTGTTCAGGAAAAAGTTTTGCAGTTGAGATCTTGTTTCCTTATCCCACTATTCACTCTTCCATTGTTACTTTCTGGAATTGTCAATTCCCCTCTCATGAACAATCTTTAATTTTTGCGGTACCAAGTATTCATCTAGTTCATGTAACATAATACTGAGTGGCTGGTTAATTGACACTGGTGGGTAAGCAGCAATATACGGGCCTGATAATTTCGAGTAATTAGAACTGAATCCTGGGCTAGGAATCCATATTTTAGATAGCTCCACTCTATTGCCTGAATGGGTATATACAGTATACTTCATTTCCCACCAATTTCAATCATGAACAATGTGGCCTATTAAGAATCATGGAAAGCTCTTGAAAACTTAAGGATGTGAAGCTTTTTAATCACCACACCTGATTCAATGACAGATTGATGATTCCATTCAAAGTGTTACCATTTGTTGACGAAACATTTAATTTGTGTTCTGCAGGATAAGTGTATTTTTTTGTTTTAGAAATATGTAGATTATGAAGTGGAAGCTGGGAACCACCCAGCATTCGTTAAGGGGATTGCGGGGAAACTGCTGAAAAATTTTAATCAAGATGGCTGGTACACCAAGCCCGGATTTTGAAACTGGCCCCGTTATTTCTCCTCAATCCAGTGTGGTGGGTTTTTGATGTGTACAGCCATACTAGAGGGTGGGTGTATACACTAACCATGTTCAATTTACACCAAGCTAACTGAACCTTCAAACTCTTCAACTTCTTCAAAAAATTTGTTGTAGACTGGCAACATTTGTCAACGGCCTCAAATTTATCACTTAATTGTCGCAGAGTTACCGCCCCCCCTTTCCACAGAGGTTATACTATATTCCCCCTTTGCACATTTCACTTCTTTTAAGTGTTCTTGTCCTTATTTGAAAGATTCATGTCAACAACCATGCATCGATTTTCCAAGGTTTCCCTAAAATCATTCCAGGATGGTTCCTTCATATAGACCAATGGTTCCCAAATAGTTTTTCCCGAGTACCACTTCAAGAAAGAGCTGAACCTCACGTACCCCCTTATAGCTACATTTGCCTCTGCATTCATTCCAGTCTAGTGCTTCGCACATCCACAGCATTATAGAAATGTAATTCACACACACACCGTTTGACTGTCTTAAAATATATTTTGGCGGTAGTAATGTTTGCGTAATTGTTTTATTTTTTTTTCCTTCAATTGTCTTATTGAATACCTCCGTCAAGAGAGAACCTTGCGTACCCCCGGGAGCAACCTCACATACCCCTGGAGGTACGCGTACCACTAATTGGGAACCACTGATAGAGACCAAGGCTGATTCCTTTCCTGTTCCTTGACCACTATTCTCTCCCAGTTCCAAGTGAAAAACAATTATACAGTGCTTGTGGCAGTTGAATATGGTGTGTAAAAAGTATTACAAACCAAAATATTTATTTTGTTTTTAATATACTGGACTTTTCTTTTCCTATTCCAATGTTATCCTTGTTTTAAACACAGTCTAATACAATCTATTACTATGCAATAAATTCATTATTTTTTTGGCTTGAACTGTAATATGCAATAATGAAAAATAAGTACAAAAAATTTAATGGAAAATGATTATATTTGTCCTCTTGCTTAGAGGTTTTGGCATGAATCTATATTTACCAGGCTTGGTAGTGAAATTTAAGGAAAGAAGAACATGTCACTTATATTTAACTAGCAGTTGGGGATGCTATATGGTTTAAGGATACATTAACAGAAACAAATTCCCTGCATATATTAACTTACAGAGGGTAAAAAAATTTATAAGTAAAGTGATCTATTAATCATTTTCCATTTTCATTCTTAATTCATAATAAATGAAGTGATCTAGCACCCATTTCTTTTATAACTTAAGTGTTCCTTTAATGTCACACGAGAACAATATACATGTTTTGAAATGAAATTGGGGTTTATAGATTTCAAAAATATATATCTAATTACAATTAATTCAAAGAACACTAAAATTATGGGAACTTCAAATACACAAACTCAGTGACTATTTGAGACTCACTATTTCAACTACGATAAAAAAGTAGGTACTTAACTTTTTTTCTTCGAAACTACATATAGCAAACACAGTAAATTTTCTGTGATCACTCTTTCTGTGCAGTTTTAGGCTTATTAGCTTTTTCCTAAGGCCTAAATGTGAAGCTGTTCCTTTCATTTGTCTTCTGTAGTCCTCATCTCACCTTCTCTTAGATTTGTATCGCAATGCAGACATTGCCATCCTTTCTTCATACATTCTAAATCTTGAAACAGGTATTCTAGGTTTCTATTTCAATTGATGTATTTTTCTCTTACCCAGTAACTGTGAAGTCAAATCTTAATATATCGGATAAGTGTCTTAAGAATTTCGCTTTCTCTGGTTCTATTCTTCACTCCCCAAATTTCACTACTGTATTTCAATATAGGTTTTGAAGTTATGTTGTGAATTCTAAAACAAGTTTCCATTGACATCTGTTTGCAAACCTTCCTAATTCCAATTATCATAAAATAGTACAGTAATGGAACTTCTATGCACTTCTTTGGCAAGAGAAAAAGAGTCATGAATACTAAAATTTTGAAGCTTGTCAAACAAGTTTCCTCAAACCAGTTTATTTCACAGAGTGCTGTTTGACATATAAAAATGCTCTTAGCTTTTAAAGTAAGTTCTACTATAGTCTACTGCACAAATTTGTTCTGTGGATGTTATTCCCACACATCTAATACCAACTGAAAATAAAAAATCCTCCTATTGATACAAACTGATAAATTACTTGTATTTCTAATTTTATGATTGTGTACTGGCAATGAAGCTGCAGTTTCCAGTGAAATAACTCTTAACATATCAGCCTTTAATTCCATAATAACTACTGCTACAATTCATAAACATTTACAACACAAATTTAAAATATTTGAAATGACAAAAGTAGGACAGGTATAACAGTTGTATACTACTACAGAAGCGATCTACCAAGAATAACAACAGTGCAAAGCCTAATGTTTTACACTTTGTTCTCCATTATAATGCATCAAGATCACTTGCCACATATTTACATTAACAAAATGTTCAATTTTCACACTTTCTTTCCCCTCATTTTTGTGTTACAATAGTTACATGGAGTCTTTTATTTATTTATTATTCTTATTCCATAGATCCCTGTTGAAAGAATACCTCTGGTATGTGGAACATTTCATGTTTATTATATATACATACAACATTAATTATAGTCATAGTAATAAATTATAACATGCTACAAACAAACAAAATATAAACTTTAAAATTTACAACTGAATTTTGTAAAAGTCATATCAGATAATTGTTTTGTACATATTGTTGATTGGAGTAGGAGTCGCCAGCAAAAGAATCCTTCAGTTTTTATTTAAATGCATCTTTAATGTCTACAAACTGTTAATTACTTTCAGTTACATCACAAAACACTCTCTTAATATTAATGATAACCAAGTTTTGTGCAAGTTGTTTTTGTTTCCTGTATTGAAATTATATACCATGGAATTAAATGCAAATTAGTTAAAATGTTCTATGGCAAAGCACATTAGAGGAAATATAAACTGAAAAGTTATGGTAAGAATACTGAGAATCTTCAAGTGTTGTCTGTAAGTAGTACTTGGTTATACACTACACAGCATCCTCATAGCTCTAGTCTGTGCTACAATAACTAGTTTCTTCTAAAAATGATATTCAACAAGAATGAATGAAAATATGAGGAGTATAACTGGCTCAATAATTACAGCTTTGCTGTAAGGGAAAGTGTTCCAACTGCAAATGTTGCCCTGCTAAACTTCTTCAGTAGTAATGTGAAATGTTACTGTCAAATTCCACATCTATCCAAATACCAAGAGATGATATATGCTTCAGTATGTGTTATTTTTATAATTCATATTTTGCTCTGTGTAATTTTTTGTTTTAAACTGAATGTAATGTGTTTTATAAATATTTCAAAAAGTTTCCTCAAACCAGTTTGTTATTTCACAGAGTGCTGTTTGACATAAAAATGATCTTAGCTTTTACGGTAAGTTCCCAAGATCACCAATATATAATAGAAACAAAAGGGGTCCTACAAAAGAACCCTATAAAATGCCATGTCAAATTTTCTCCCAGGCTGATATGGCATGTTCACCGATTTTAAAATAAAAAAGGGGAAACTTTTTGCATTCAGCTATCCGTGTATGAATTAAACCACTTAACTGTGGTTTACTTGTATAATACAGTATTCCACTTTTTCAATATTAATTAATGGTTAACACATTCAAATGCTTTTACACGATCACATAAAATTCCTAGAGGTCACATTTTATTATTCAGTTCCACAAATGTTTTATTTGAAAAAGAATATATAGTCATGTCTGAGGATGACCCACTCTTGAATCCAAAATGTGAATTCGTAAAAATATTATACTGTGCAACATAATTTATTACTCTGATGCACCGCTTTACGAAAAAATTTTGAGAAACCCGGAAGTAAATAAATGGTTTGGTCAGTATCTATACATGCCAATTGTTTTATAAGTAATGGTTTTACAACTGCACAATTTAGTATATTTGGAAATATACCTTGCATTGAAGATCCATTACTCGTATAGGGAATTACGTGACTTACTATCTGCACATATTATCAGTAACTTATTTTTACCATATCTAAAATAATTTTTACGTTTTAATTGTTTCACGAGTTTATTTCTGAACCCGTGACTAGTGACAACTGCATTCCCACAAGTCTATTTGGGAAGAGTCTGAAGAAACCTTAGGGCACTATTGTGGATGGTTAATTTTTCTAAAACTGAAGTAAAATTTTTGTTAAATATTTTACAAAGTTTCCCTGCATCAGTATGCACACTTTATTACATACCTAACAGATTTCATTTTACAACTGGAATTCTTTATTTTCTCAGAGTCGTACAAGTTTTTGACCTTCCTGATTACATTTCTGAGGATTTTAGAGAGAAAAAGAACTATAATGACTTTTCACTGAATATTTATCTGCGCGTTTTACTTTTTTATTTGAAGGCCCTTTTAGTTTTACTAGAAACTCAAATAACTTTTAATCCATGGTTCACAGATCAATGTATTGGCAACCCTCACTTAATAAAAGGTGGTTTTACAGGAAGTTTTACAAACATATTTGGAAAGGAATTAAATTTTGTACTAACACAATGTGAATTGTACACTTCTAGCCAGTTTTTACAAGATGTTTTATATTGTTTTCATTACTATGTCTTTGGTATACTCCATTATGGTACTTATGGACATGATAAAAATTGTCTGAGCACCATGTTAAGAGATACCATTTATGACTGGCAATATGCTGTAACTATTGTGCTGGGAGATATCCACACACAAAAATTATCAGTTGCAGAACTGTTGTTATTTTGTATTCTTACAACTGCAGTTACGTTAAAAAAAAAAAAAAAAAAAAAAAAAAAAAAAAAAAAAAAAAAAAAAAAAAAACAAATTGAGGCTTCCTTCAATATCTAGTGTCACCACTGTGTGCAACAGTAAAAGATTAATTTATACTTTGCAATGCACATGTGAGTAATTTCTCTGCAGAAAAATGTCACTAAGAGGAAATTCAAAATATCAAATTCCAACTTTCTTAATTTTTGCAACTCTTTTAACACAGTTCCTCTTACATTTTAATGTAGATTGTGGTCTTAAGACTTCCATATAATAAACTGGTTTACTAAATCAGCATACAATGTCATGTCAGTTACAATTTTCAATATAAATAAGCTTTCATTTATTTCCGATAAATTCTGGTTACCGACAATTTAATTTCCTTTAGGCATCTTTATTTACCATAAAAAAGGCTGCAAAGAAACTCCATTCGTTTAAGGAATTTGGATTTTCAACGTTGAGAGTTACTTTGTAGTAACTAGATATAACAAAGACTGTATAAAGTATGCCAAGTAACTCCTTCCCATTTTTGCCAAGTTCTACAATTCCTGCTTTTACAGATGTCACCAATTTGAGTACAATGTCAATGAAAGAACTATGAAAAAGATTGCACAATATTTTGCTGTTACTTTTTACTACACTATGAAACTGAAAATTAATTAATTTAATCGCAATAGAGTATACGTGCTGGTAGCAATTTCTCTACTCATTTACTCTTGGATTTTACAAGTTTTTACATTACATTTTTCCTTTAGTATTTCATATAAATTTTTCAGCATTTTCATTTGTAATTTATACCAGTCCCAAACTCCCTTACGCAAAAAAGAATTTTCCTTTTTACACCTGAAACCAAGCACTAGTTTGCAGTCACTGTTATCTCTTCCCTTCCATGTATTACTACCAAGTCTTCAATCAATATCCATTGATGCCTTGTTTACGATATATATCTTACAACTTTTTAAAGGAACCATCCCAGCATTCGCCAAGTGATTTGGGGAAAACCATTGAAAACCCAAATCTGGATTTGGGGATTTGAACCAGCATCCTCCCAAATACAAGGCCCGAGCGTTACCGCTCACCCACCACGCTCGGTAACACTCTTCAGCTGGCCCCCCATTTTCCATGACTCCCAACCCAGCTCATTTATCATATCAGTTACTGCATATGTTCTGCAGTTAGTTCCACAAACAAACCTAATTGCCCTCCTCAAAACTCCCTGCAACTCCCATATTAGATACTCACAATGTAGATCGCATACCACTCCAACATACTCTACATTTGTTGGACCTAAATTTAGTATTCCTATTTCCTCACTTCCTTGATGCATCTACTCATTGCACTCTCTAGTAAATCCACAAATTTGAAGCCTCACCCTACCAGCTCCCCAATGTGTGCTGCACAATTGAGTTTATCATCAAACAATAACCCAAGATATTTACACTTCAACAAGCAATTCCTCCTAATCATTTGAATGCAAAAACTTTATTTTTCCATCTGTGCAGTCAATAAACAAACTTTTTGGCATTTATCTTAATTCCATGTTGATCTACCCAAGTAGATGTGCTGTCTATATCCACTGTATACCGCCTCCGCCACACACATTTAGTGAATCGCGGAGTAATAATACGTTTATTAACATCCATTTTAATCCAATTATGTGACTTTTGTATTTTATAAACAAGCTTTATTATTATTATTTTCTTATTTTTGCAATAAGTATTTTAATGAGAACCTTATGTAATAACAGAAGAGAAAAAACCTTTGACTACAAACAATAAGTGACAAAAAAAATATGCATATTAAGAACAGTAGAGGACCAAGAACCTATTAAGGCTAACTTCAATTGTATCTACACAATTTGATTTGTATTATCTAGTTATTAATAAATGTGGTGGAGCCTTAGCACCAATGGAAATTTCAACATCTACATATGATTCACACTCAATTTTAACTTCAGATCCCTTTGCATGCTGAGGTATAATTGTTCATAACCTCCCGAAGTAACTTGGCTCAGTTCCCAACTCACCTACCTACAAACTAATTATTCCCTACTCTTTTATGACTGGAATAAAGTGCTAATTTACTGTTCCAGTCCTCTCTTCCCTTCGACAACCTACTCATGAATCTTCCCCAGATAGTTATGCAGGCCTTATTGCCAGTATATAAATATCCACCATTCTCCTTCACTCGCCAATCATTCAATAGCTCCCAACCCAAATCCTTTATCAATTGCAGAGTGCATTGTGCAGTAATTACTATAGACATATCTAACGTCCCTCCTTTGCCCCCCCCCCCCTCTTTTCCAAACTTCAGCATATCCTAAAATACTCTAGAAAGTTCTGACTAATGTTTTGTGACAAAATTCTCTTGTTTCTCTAGTACACTGCCTCAATATCCTCTATTTTGAGCCAATATTTTGAACATTTTTCCCTACAACCTATACACTGTGCCCTGCCTAGCTTATCAAGCTGCAACCGATATTCTGAAGTATTTTCATTTTACGCCTTCAACAAGCAATTTCCCTTCAATAAAAAACCATTCAAAATTTTACTACCCCGTCTGTGCAACTAACGAGTTTGGAGTTTAGCTTCATTCTGAGCTAACCAAGCTAAGGAGATTTCCTACTGTAGTTGTTCACAATCTTCTCTAAATTTAAGCAAAGCACTAAATTATTACACTTGTCTACTAGATTATACGAGGTAAATCTTCAAAACCCCACAGTAAAACATTATGAACATAAGCACAAATGGATAACAAAATTTTTATTTAATGCTTCAAATCTGCTCTTATATTTTTTCCACATCCTAGTTGCTTAACTGCCTGCTTCAATTATCCAACCTTTGCCTTCCTATTTAGTACTTCCCTCGAGCTGTTTCTCTGTTAGTAAAACAATCAGTCTTATTAACAATACAAAACAATATAGTTTAATACCTCAGATCTCAGTTAAAGTGTGTGGAAAGAGCTTAACTTAAGGGAATCAATTATTTACACGAGAAAACATGTGAAAGATCCAAAAAATAGTACTGATACAATATAATATGGACATTTCATCAGAGCTACTTCATTTTTATAAATGCACCAGTTATGTTTTTTAATACCTTTGAAGAAAAAAGTCTGCAGTAAAAGGAGCTGACAACTAAACATTCTTTCAATTTCTTCCTGAATTTAATCTTATTTGTGTCAAACATTTAAGAGCTACTGGGAGTTTGTTAAAGATGCATTTTCCTAAATATCTAAATCCACCTTTAACAAATATTGTCATTAACACATTACGAAAGTCATTGATACTCCTTGTACTGTAACCATGTAATTAAAAGACACTACCACTAATTCAATTACCCAGTATTTGCTGAAGATGTAACTTTCATACTTTATCTATTGAGTTGATTTCAAACAACCCTCCTCTGCACCACATTTCAATACTCCCCCCCCCCCCCCCCCCCCCCCCCCCGGTAGCCTTAGATGCTATATCCTTTTCTCCATCTTGCGTTATAATTTTACTTCCCAATATTGATCCTCACAATTTCTACACCTGCTTCTTTTTTTTGCCATCATCACTGCTACTCTTCATGAGCTCTTTCCAATTTTTGTCCACATTTAATGTTTTCATGCCATTTAACAATTTCTCTAAATCCTCTCTCTTATGTATAATGGGAAATAATAATAACAATAATCAGCAGCAGCAAGCAAACTTATTATACATTCCACACTCACACTTTCTTTCACTTAAATTGTTTCTCTTACACAAAAGTTAAATATTAGCGACAGTTACAGCCTAATGCCTTACAGTTTTTTTTTTTTTAAATATCAAATGCTTAGGGCTTTACAGCTTGTCTATATCAAGGTCATTAGACTCAGAAGACAGAGCAAGGAATGGGAAGGAATTCAGTCATGGGAAACTGAAGGAACTTTTCCAGCATTCGCCTAGAATGATTTCGGAAAATTGAAAAACCAAAACCTGGATAGTCAGATGGGAATTCAAAATCATGTCATCCAGGATGAGAACCCACAGTATTAATCTCTCAGCCTCTATCCTCGGTTTCAAACGATAGATCTCTCTCAGAATCTCTACATAGTTTACAACTTCATAGTTGTTTATATGTCAAATTCTGCTTTTTCTCTCACAGAGAATACAATATTTTTATAAAAATCTTTTATAATCTCTGCTGTCAAGCTAAGACTGGTTAGTCCAAGAGTAATACTTGAAATCTTTCATTAGTATGAAAACCCCCCAGTAATTTCTTTCCACATTTCCTTTTCATAGACTACCATTTGAAATACAAAATATTTAAACTTATATTTGTAATGTGTGTTAAACATTAGCTCAATTACTAGGGCACTGATCAGCTGTAAAATATTGTTCCCATTATTCACTTAAGCTGATTATATTTTCCATCACAGTGCTGCTTTCAGACTGGATACCCGTAAAGATATCATGATTATACCAAGGAAGTCTCACAGAAATGATAATGTAGCCTACATGTTCTCTGACAATGTACATGATTTAGAATATATACTGAGAAGTCATTCTAAGGATATTGAGATTTTTAAATTGTGTGCAGGAAATTCTTTGCTAGGCCTTAGCATCCTAAAAACTCTTTCATGTGCTACGATAATGTTAAAATTATGACATACAACAGACTGAGTGAAAATGAGAGGAGTAAACTTGTTTTCTTACTTCTAGATCTGGTATTAGAGAAAGTGTTCTCATTGCAAAGGTAGCACAACTTAAATAGTAATGTGCTATGTTCTTGTCAACCAAGTTTCTCATCTATTTGAACACTAAGGAATTTTATACAATTTCAAAGAGTGCATTAGTTTTATAGTTTACATATAAATATTGTGGCACATCTTTTTAAAGCTAATATAACGTGTTTTATCACAATTTAATTTTGACGAATTTACCTTTAATCAGTTTGCTGCTTCACTAAGTGTTCCATTTGCATTAACTTCTAGATTAGTGTTTGGCGCTTTGTTTTACAATCAGTTTAGTGTCGTATGCAAATAAAACACTCTTAGACTTGTCAGCCAGGTTTCCAGAAAGATCACTGTGATATAAAAACAAAAGTGGTTCTAGTACAGTGCCTTGTGGAATGCCATGTTGTATTTCTTCACGTCTGATGAAGCATCTTTAATGATTTTAGACTTACATTTCAAAAAAGCATCCAGGGATTGCACAATTTTCTGCACCTAACAATGACGCTAACCTCTTCAAATGTTGATTAATTCCTTTGTTTTCTTGGTGTTTCAACTTCTCTCCGTTATAAAAAGTTGCTCCAAATTTACAAATAGAAAATTTATGCTGGAGTTTAATTTTGGCAATGCCTGCCATAATGGATCAATTGATGCAAACAGAGAATACATTGCTTCCGTTTTAAACAAATGCAGCATTTCTGAGATGGATGTTGTAGAACAAATATACAACAAAATTTGTCTCTTGGTGCATTTCACATTTCAACTTAACTATAACCTCTGTGAGAAAACTTATCTGTTTAGTTTGATATGAGCCTTGTATCAACAATTTTTGTATTGCTTTTGCAGAGCTGATAACATTTTGCAGTTTACAACAGTCTCATATTTCAGCATTTTTGATTCAACTTGTGGCTTTTTTTTCCCTAAAATTCAAAAGGGAAACAGAAAATGGACATTATATCAAAGCAGTTAGCATAATCCAAATTTCAAGAGGATAGTAGCTACTCCCCCCCCCCCCCTATTTTTGGATAAGTGGAGAAAGTTGTGAAATCAGCAAGCAACTATAGCATCACAAATATGACAATGCTCCTTTTTTTCCATATTGTTGAAGTCTAAGAGTTAAAGCAATGATCTTTCCCTGGTTGTTATTTTAAAAGTATTCCAAACAACTTGGAATTTCTTTAATCTATTAATCTACATGTTTACAATGAAGAAATTGCGATCACCAATTCCTTCCATTAACACACAGTAAGTCTTGTAATGTGTTATAGCAGCTTTTAATCAAATTTCCTAACACTGATTAGGTAGCCTTTTGGTAATCTACTTTTCGTTTCATATACAACTCTACCATTCTTCAGTTATGCAATTTTCATTAACTGAACTAACTGTGCTAATATTTTCTGTGTCCATTATACTTTCCATCATTTGTAAACACTGTAATGCTAGAACATTGTGGACTAAATAATGATTTTCAGTCAGAACTGTACTACATTTGAATGAGTTATTTTGATTTATGTACATGTTCCCAAATGTCTGAATTATTGTTACTACATGAAATCTTACACACTGAATAAACTTGGCAAAACTGTGAAAAATATGCTTGTCAACGTTTTGAAGTCTTTCTTTAGAGAGAAAAAACAGAAAAAGTATTTCAGTTTTCAGTAGGCTTACTGCTGCGGGTTTATTACAAGATACATTGCAACTTACAAATAAAGCTCTCAAAAGTGTTAACACAATAAAGATGCTGTTTACTAAGTCTGTGTTTGTAGCATAGCATTAAAATACCCAGACTATACATTTTTGTTCGAGGATTCTATCTTTGTAATATCATCTACTTTTTATGTTACACTACTTCAAACTTATCCACAAACTGTGCCTACGAAAGGGGGGGAAAATTTTTTTTATTTTTTTTGTGAAACAAGATTTGTACACTTGTAAAATACTTGAAATACAAGCTGAATACCAAGAGTTTTAAATCATTTGTTAATAGAAATCTTTTAGTGAAATAAAATTTCCACAACTAGTCATAACAGTATTAACATTTTAATTTCTGACTCTACAGTTAATCACTAAGACAACAGAATATTTTTGGACTAGTATTAAACGGGTATAAGATCGCAACTCACTTAGTTCCTAATCATGCCACAAAAAAGGTTGCTTACAATTATTTATTTCAGTATAAATCAATATGGTATGCAAACTGTAGTCAACAGCCACTCCCAAACGGGATGAAAAGAACTAAGCTATAGTTTTCGGTTACGTTCCATAAGCAATAAGTTGTTTTCTAGATTCGGTTTAACGCCTCTACGACTTTTTATGAAACCACAATCGTAAATGAGTTGTGTTGATATTTATTGGTTGCTCAGGAAAACAACAACGTTTTCTGTTTACATTTTCAAAATAAATGTAAAGTGAACATCAATGGTTGTGGACCTCGATATTTAAAAAACTGTCTAGCAGATAAAAATATCTCTCAGATACACCGGAAAAACAGAACAAAACTGAAAACGTTGTACACATCCGCCGAAATTCAGTGCTTTACAACCGATGTCCGGTAACTAAATGGCAATTAAATGTTTAAACGACGAGATTAAATGGTAATGTTACACCATATTTCATGCGAACAACTGCTAATGTAACAGATAAACAAACACTATCTGTTGTAAACTAAACTTTCAAAACATCGAAACTGAAATATTGCCCAACAGAACCCAACAAAAAACAAACACTTGGGAAGATGCATCTTGAACTGCCTGTATTTACCACTCAAACTTTCATGATAACAACACATGACAGCTGAGCAATACTTACAATTTAAACCCTTGTGTCTCAACTCCTGGTGGTTCTTGCGTCTCCATGCTTGCGCCCAGGAGCGTAGCTGTTTCTCTGAACAGAGTAGCAACCTGCATCGAGAAAATCCGTTTTCCCCACGTCACAGAATAACACTATGTTAATGTCGCTTAATCCTCAGGAACATAACACATATTCCACCTAATGGCTGTCCATTTAAATATGGCTAACCAAACGAGCATCGAAACCTCACCCTTTAAAAAGAGTGAACTCCACCCTGATTGGTTAACGGTTTGATGAGGAAAAATCAATAACAAGCAGTGTGTTCCATTTTTGGTATACACATCTTTTTTTAAAAAAAATTACACATTTATGTATGTATATGTACTGTGCGTAGATTTCTTCGTCAGCAAATAAATTTACGTCACTGGAAGCCACGCATGTAAAACACACGGTTCTGAATACATTCTCGAAAAAATCTGTAAAATGAATCGACTCACTGAATACTTCATACTGCCTTTCGAGTTTCGACAAGGTCTTTGCTATGAAGTACGAAGTACTCAGCAAGTCTCAGAGAAATAACATTCTTCATACTGACATAAGGGAAGAAGTAAACGGTGACACCTCATTCCGAAATTATTGCTTTACGGCAATTATAAACACTTTTACGAATTGGAAGATTATTTTCGCAAGACCGAAAGATTTGAATCTAATCTGCGATATTCTACTTAAACTGAAATGCAATACGATAGACTTGTGAAGTAGTGCTGTATTGATGGCACATAAATCAAAATCTTATATCATATTCCATTGTTATCCGAAAATAGAAAGCACTAGTGAAACTTTTAAGCTCTAATCTATACTTTTAATAAAACTGTAACCAGGAAAGTCTGTGCTTTATACATACTTTTTAAAAACAAAAAAATGAGGTGGGCTTACTATTAATAAGCTCAGAGAAGGAATCAACTTTTTTGTGTCTGTCTATCTGAGTTTGGATGAACTGGATTCACTCAAAAACTACTTGTCGGATTTTGAAGAAGTTTTGTTAAATGTACATCTCATGGTCTTAGAGTATGTTTTACTTTGATGTGATGTCGAAATAATGAGAAATTCAAAATATTAGTGTCAACTTTTCGTTGAACGCTATTCACACAAAGACTAGTGGTCAGATTTTTATGGGTTTTCGTTTAATGTGCAGCCCATGATCACGCGGGTAACCTATCGCATGTTTTATTTTGATGTGATGTCAAAACATGAAAATTATCTTATATCATGAGAGTAAGATTTTGCTGAAAGAGATTCGTGCTAAAATTACAGATTGGATTTTGATGGGATTCCGATTAATGTAAACACGTGGTCCCGCGGGTAAAACAGGGTTTGAAAAAAAAAAAAAAAAGAAGATGAATTTAGGATAATTTTTCGTAGAACGCGATTTACGCATAAACTACTAGTCAGATTTTGATGGGGTTTCGGTTAATGTATAGCCCTTGGTCCCATGGTAGGATATGTTTCAATTCGATATTACACTGTTTGTGCACGTACCCGCTGCGTCTTGTGACAATAAATAAATATAGTTAAATGTTAATTTTTGTTGTAATACTAATTTGAAGCCTTACATTATAATACATTCCAATACTGTGAGTGTTAGTGAACGTTTTTATTCGCGGGAAAATCTATTAATTGTAGTCTAGTTTTGTATTAACATTTTTCAAGTAATAAGGATAAGTCTTCGGTGTGGAAATCGGAATCTGATAGCGATCAATGTAGATTTATGGTATAGACCTATACATACTAACGTGGCCAAATAGATGCAAACTATTATGATAGTGTCGATATATGAAAGGTCACGTGTTCGCTCCATACTTGGCGAAAGTATTTTTACTTTCTGAGTGCATTTCCTTTTACAACTGTTTGCAGTTGATAGCATTATAATTAATTTTTATTATTTGCCAAAATAATAGTTTGTTTTTCTTCAAAGGATTAATAAGTACTTTGATGGCAGGCAGCATACAAATATTTAAAAAAAAAAACATTGCTACAATGCTAAAAACATTTGGGAAATATATTCTTTCACAAACCACAAATTCTTCTTATTACTGAAGTGGGAAAGCATAGTTCATTTACATCAGTACATTTCTGACTTTTCTACCTTAAATTAAAATCATGCCAGAGTTAACATACATTGTTGTCATTTAAGTAAATAGTGCTACATGAAGAATGTGGAGAATAAATGAATTTATTTTAATAGAATATGCGTTTTTAGAAACTTGATTTGTACCTCGCAATAATAGAAGAATTAGTATATTTTATAGTCTATCAAAACTTGTAGTAAAAGTTTTAAAACTTTTACAAGTTAAGTATTAAATATCTACACGTGAAGCTGCCGTTGTAATACATTCCACTATTTACCAAATTTTGCGTTTGCCTGTATTTACTTATATGATAATAATGTAAATGAAATGTGCTTCCCCACTTCAATTAAAATAAGAATTTGTGGTTTTTGGAAGAAGCATTGTATGTATTAATTGTATGACGCCTATCATCAAAAAACTTGTTAATACTTTGAAGAAAACAAATCAATACATTCGCGAATTTTTATAACAATGAATTTGTAATACTATCAACGGCAAATAGTAGCAAAAAGAAATGCATGCAAAAAATAAAGATATTTTCGTCGAGTGGAAATCGAACAGATGACTGTTGTATACTAACACAGCGATAATACCCCACAGCTATTTGACCTTATTAGTAACTAGCCCGTACCCACGAATTCGTACGCGTGGATTAAGATTTTTTTTTTTTTGCCAGAATTAAATATAGAAAGTTGTTGGTAACGAAGGATTGGTCCCAAACAATATCGAGTCGGAATAATATTACAGGAAAGCCATCACTATATCATTGTACCGTCGAACATGTCTCTTGAAGAGAATCAATTTACAACATATTTCTGTCACCATTCGATAAGGTCTCAAAATTTCGTGACTACAACTGTTAATCATACTGGAAAAAATATCCTGTGCCCTTCATACAGATTTCTTTACAAAATTCCATCACAACGATATAGCCATTTAGTCGTCAAAACGTAACAAAAAGAGAGAGATTTACTTCCGTATTTATAATAATATTACTGTGGTTCACACTCACACACTGACTGCGAACAACACCTGAGGGATCATTATAACGTAAAAAAGTGTACACCTACAACATTGCAAGACTACCTACGATTTGCCTCGCATTGCACCCCTAACTTTCTAATATCCACAGTTTAACATTCAATCCGAATAACCTACGGCTCAGGCCTGACTCTTACGATGAAAAACAATTTTTAAAAATCTTAGCCTCCACGGCGATTTCAACCGGAGACCACGACGTTCGTAAGCAAGCGCTTTAACCACTGAGCTGGCAGTCCACTATACGGAAACACGGTACGTTGACGTCCACATCCAACGTGTCTGTCTATCGCCGTATTTCGAAGTTATGAGAATCAATTTCCAACATATTTCTGTCACCATTCGATAAGGTCTCAAAATTTCGTGTCTACAACTGTTAATTATACTGGAAAATATATCCTGTGCCCTTCATACAGATTTCCTTATAAAATTCCATCACAACGATATAGCCATTTAGTCGTCAAAACGTAACAAAAAGACAGAGACTTACTTCCGTATTTATAATAATATTACTGTGGTTCACACTCACACACTGACTGCGAACAACACCTGAGGGATCATTATAACGTAAAAAAGTGTACACCTACAACATTGCAAGACTACCTACAATTTTCCTCGCATTGCACCCCTAACTTTCTAATATCTACAATTTAGCATTCACTCCGAATAACCTACGGCTCAGGCCAGACTCTTACGATGAAAAACAATTTAAAAAATCTTAGCCTCCACGGAGATTTGAACCGGAGATCACGACGTTCGTAAGCAAGCGCTTTAACCACTGAGCTGGCAGTCGAGTACACGGAAACACAGTACGTTGACGTCCACATCCAACATGTCTGTCTATCACCGTATTTCGAAGCTATGAGACAACATGTGTTATTTATACACATAATTTTTCAACCAAATGTAGACAGTATTTATCTCCTTGTTTCAAAGGATAAGTGTGCAAAGTTTCATCAAGATCGGATGAAAACTGTGGATTTGTATGAAGAACAAACAAACTAACAAACAAACAAACAAACCAACAAACAAACGAACAAACATACATTCATCTTTATATATAAAGATGATATACTAGCCAGTATTTACCTTTTCTTTGGAATGCCTTGTCAGAGTTTGAGGAGGTCTGCGAGGTATGTTTTAAAAATAACGAAAATTTTCATTTTTTGGAAAGAATTTTATTTACTCGTCTCCATTGATGTTATACCCTTCAAAATAGTCCCCATTAGATATTATACACTTATGCCAGCACATCTTTCAATCTCCAAACACTTCTGGAACTCGATCTTTGGGATAGCTTTGAACTCTTTCAGCAATGAACTTTTAATTTCATCTAAGCTTGTTAAACGACAGCCCTTGAAAGGTTCACTTTATTTTTGGGAACCGAAAAAAGTCACACGGGGCCATATCTGGCGAATATGGAGGCTGGGGCATCATTAAAGTGTTTCTTTTGCCAAAAATTCACAAACAAGCAACGATGTGTGAAGAGGTGCATTATCGTGATGCAAAAGCCATGAATTGTTTTGCCACCAATCCGGGAGTTTTCTTCGGACTGCTTCACGCAAACGGCGTTGAACTTAAAGGTAGTATTCTTCATTGACCGTCTGACCTTGTGGCAAGAACTCATGGTGCACTATTCTATTAAAATCGAAGAACACAGTGAGCATAACCTTTACATTTGACTGAACTTGTCGAGCTTTTTTCGGTCTTGGCGATCCAAAATGCTGTTCCACTGGGACGATTGAGCCTTATTTTCGACATTATACCCATAAATTCATGTTTCATCACCTATTATGAACGATTCAATAGTTCTTCATCGTTGACGTCATTTAGCGATTCATAAGCAACTTCCATTCGCGGCTGTTTTTGTTCGAAATTAAACATTTTTGGAACAAATTTTACTGCAACACGTTTCATACCCAAAACACACGAAAACATTTCATAACATGAGCCAAATGATACGCTAACATCGTCAGCTACTTCTCTTATTGTGATTCGGCAATCGTTCATAATCATTTCTTTCACTTTTTGCACGTTTTAATTGGTTATTGATGTGCCAGGATGACCTATCTGCTCGTCACCTTCAACGTCTTCTCGGCCATCTTGAAAACGTTTATATCATTTGTAAACCCTTGTTTTACTCGTAGTAGATTAAAAAAAAAAAAGCAATATTTAACGTTTCTAAAACTTTGTTGCACTTAATTTCATTTTTATAACAAAATTAGCTGTTACCCGCGACTTCGTACGCGTGTACTTAGAATTTGATTGCTAGAATTGGATATACAAAGCTGAAAGTTACCTAAGATATGTCGCAAACAACACCGAGTGGGGATAATATGACGGGAACTCCATCGATATACCATTCTACCATCGAACCTGTCTCATGACTAAAACTGTTATTCATACCGGAAAAAAGTATCCTATTTCCTTTCTAAAGATACAAAGTATTTTCTTGTCATAGGTATAGACATATAATCGTCAAAACGTAACAGAAATACGGAGACTTACTTTCGCATATATAACACTATTAGTTTAGATCACACACAAACTGCCTGTAGAACCAGTATACCGTGAATAACGTAAACGCTTAACGCACTGTTCAACCACCTACGATTTGCCACGTATTCCAGCCCTGAATTTATGGGACCTACATTTCAACATGGTATCCTTACTACAAAACCCCAGGCTTTGCTCAAACTATGAAAAATAATTCTTAAAAATTTTTGCTCCCAGCGGGGATTGTATCCCATGTCCATCCTAATGTCAAATAGAATCTCCTTGTCAAATTTTATAACGATCGGATTAGCCGTTTAGCCGAAGAAACGTAACAAACAGAGTTCCTTTCGCGTTTATAATATTAGCATAGATTTAATGCAAATTCTCTGATCCCTGATTTATGAAAATGAAAAATTGCTGATTGTATTAAATCACGTGTTATACTTTTAACAGCTGACGAGAGACTAAACATCCAATATAGCTCAAAATATATAAATACTTTTATCGCCAATCCGTTCTGAAGCAAGCGTGGTGAATATGCTTCCCCCCTTAAAGCAACTATGATAAGCGATGTTATTGGAAAACAATCCGGAGATAAAACAGCCCCCCATTCGGTTCTCCGGGAGGGGGCTAGTTTAATGTCAGCAGTCAAGGTTCCTAAAGAGCAAACCAGACCATCGATAGAAAAACAGCAAATAATTAATATATGCACTTACAACTGCAGGTCCTTCAAAGGAGAAGCCCGACTTACAAAGTTGGAAGACGTGCTCCAAACAATCAAAGGGAGCATAGTGGGCCTCAGTGAAGTTAGACGTCCAGAGGAAGAATGTATCGAACTTAAATCAAGCCACATCCTGTACCATTATGGAAACTCCCTGGGAAAGCTAAATGGAGTGGGCTTCCTGATAAACCATAGTGTGAAACATAAAGTTAAACTAATAGACGGTGTTTTAGATCGAGCAGCAAGAGTAAGTCGTAACAAAATACGAGAACTACAGGTATATGCTCCAACATCCTCGCACTCAGACGATGAAATAGATAGAGACTTTCTACGAAGACGTCACGAAATTTCTTAACAGAGGCAATGACTGCCATTTCCAGATTATCATAGGAGACTTCAATACCATTGTAGGCATCAAGAAACAAGGAGACACTATGGTCTATAAGTTGGGAGTACAAACAAGGAGTGACAGAGGGGAACAGCTTGTGCAATTTGCAGAGCACACAAAAATACACGCCATGAACACATTTAAAAAAAATCAAAAGTTGAAAGTGGACATGGAGAAGCCCAGATCCTAAAACTAAAAATGAAATAGACTATATTCTGTCCAATAACCGACATTTTGTTCAAGATGTCACTGTTCTAAATCAATTCAACACCGGAAGCGATCACAGGCTGGTCCGAGCGAAACTTAGAATCTGCATAAAACAGGAAAGGTGGAAGCTAGTTAAAGGAACCAATAAAACATCAGTAAATATAATCAATCTCACAGAAAAGAAAGATATTTTCCAATGCACACTATTGGAGAAATTAGCTACCACCGCCAATGGAAATTTAGCATCTACTCTTAACACATTAGCCATAGAAATAGCAGGCACTGTTAAAACCACCCAATTAAGTTAAATTAGCAACGACACAAAAAATAAACTGAATAAACGAAGGAAAATGAAAGTAAAACCTGAAAAAAACCTAACTGTAAATGCTGAACTGTGCAAGACCACCAGAAAAGAAATAACAGCTGACATGAAGAAATATAACGAAAACCTGGTTAGATCAGTTATAGAAAACAAGAAATGCTATAAGAAAGCAAAGCAAAGATGAATGAAAGGAAGGAAACAAATAATAGCTTTAGACGGCGATAACGAACGTATTTACAGACAAAACGGCAGTATTGTTCCATATAAGGAACTTCTATCAGACCTTATACAGTAAGCAAGATGAAAATCCTTTAATGACATCAAGGCCAGACTCACCAGTTCCTGAAGTCCTCCCATCTGAAGTTAGAAGGGCAGTGCATGAAATGAAAAAAGGATCAGCTAGTGGTTATGACTGCCTATCCATTGACGTACTCCAATTGACTGGAGAAGAAACCTACAGACACCTAGCTAAGGTATTTTCACAATGCCTTTAAGAGAGAAATATCCCATCTAGCTTGAACAAAGCAATGATTAGTGTTGCTACACAAAAAAGGCAGTCGTTACAATCTTAAGAACTACCGCCCCATCAGCCTCTTTCCTATCATTTACAATGTGGTTACGAAGGTCATTAATAACCGCATCAGTTCAACCTTGGGCACACGTCATTAATAAGTAATATTGTGCCAAAACCTGTACTTTTCTCCCTAGGACGTTCGAACAGCATTTTGCCATGTCTTATTGACATTTCGTACTATTAAAATTCAATAATTGTCTAATTACCATAAAATTAACTTTAAAAATTATTTTTTCGACAAAACTCATTTTTTCAGCATCTTGTATTTATTTTATTATTATTTTTTTGGCTCATCTGACAAATAATTACTCGAAAACCACCCTCCCTGTACCTTATATCTTATACATTATTGAATAGTAGCACTGCAGACTGCATCGCCATGATCTACTTGTGTGAATGTCACTCCACGTCGGAATGTGTCTCAGGTGTTGTCACTCTGCACACAGTTTGTACCGCCTAGCACAGGTCATTTAACTTCCGAATGTCATATTCACCTCCGCGACTGTTCGTTATACATTATGTGAGATCATATCTCGGTATGTATCTAGCTGCAATTTTTTATATCCACTCCAAATTGTTTTATTAACCTCGGTGGTCACATTTAAAGGCTTTTCGGGAAAATTCTGTACTATTTAATTGTCATTTATTCTCTCCCAATATCCTCTTCACTAATGTGTTCCTTATACACACCCAGAGTTCTATTCATCTGCTTTTATGTCTTTTCAATGTTTTCCAACCCACCTCTTGTGTCATATCAGTTATAAACTCTGTATTCTTTTCACTTCTATATTTCATACTCGCAATACAGGTACAATATTACTCCGTCATACTCAAGAAATGTAAATAGTGGGATAGGGTTTTCGCTGAATAAAAAACATAATTTATTGATAAATCATACAGATTTATTGAAATTTTAAGATACATTCTTTTTATATCATACTAATATATCATTCAATACTTGTGATTTTATTTCAAGTGCTTCACACACACTGATCTCTTCACACAGAGTTATTTATTTTATATCATACTTTGTTTATACAATAATGTATTAGTCTCTTTCATATATACTGATACTATAGCTAAATTACAGTGCTCTGATGAAGAAACCTCCAACTCATTGTGCAGGCGTCAAATATACCTTCGAATATTTACTAGCCACAACTGTTCAGGTGAATCTCTGAAGATAAGTACTTCTATGTTATTTTTGCACAATATGAGTTCGTAGAATGTATTTTTTTTTTTTACTCATACATACATTCAACCTCGAAGGTATTTTTTTATTTTTTTTTGCAGCAATTTTAATACATTTTCATCAAAGCGATACACATTTAAAAATTATATACAGTGCACTGCAAATACTTACAAATTAAGATGCACGGATAAACGCTATATTTAATCTCCATTCAAACATAAATTTACAAAACTCACATACACACAAGTATTCACTCTGGTACAGACTTGTGCCCCCAAGGTAGGGTTCAAATCCCGTCGGGGTAAATATAGCGTTTATCATCCAGTCTAGACAGGTCCAGCTTGGATACTTCAACCATATTTATTTTTTGAAGATCTGATATTATCCTCTGCTGCAGATGGTACTTCGCTGGTTCTTCATAAAGACAATTAACATAATCCTCCATTTGCAGCTTTCATGTGATTGTGCCTCCAGACCCTTGGCCTGTCTTGAGGTCTGGTTAGATTCTAGTCGGAATGCGTACATTTTCGACCTTAAACCCGCAAACTCCACAATCAGGAACCTTCATAACCTCAAAACCTTCTCGTTATAGGATTCTATATCGAAACGATTGTTAGGTTTTGTAAGGACATAGGCTGATACCGGGGTTGAGTATCGCCTAAGTGCCTTAACTTAAACTCTTGATAGCACCTCACTGTTCGATGAAAACTTACTAAATATTTTAATTTGGTTTGACCATGTAGCCAGGATGACTCAACTAAATGCCTTAGGTCGCCACAAAATTTGTTACCCACAAATTGAGAAAAGGGTTTTATGTTAACAACTGAAGTACACAAGTTCACTGTTAGTAAAATCCAAAGTTTTATTTTTTTCAAAGTCAAAAGTTCAAAATTGCATTTACAGTTGAGCAGGCATATCGAACTCTCTTTTCCAACAGTCTGCAGATTGTGGAGAGAAATTTTGAACCGACCAAACCCCTTTAATAAATTTACAAGTTCTTAATAGTCATTGAAGTTGAGATATAACACGACACCAAAGTTTCCATATGTTCGAACTAGCATGGCGAGTTACAACCAGCGCGACGAAAGACAGACCGAAACAGACTACCGACAGGAACAGACCGCGGACAGGAACAGACCACAGGCAGGAACAGACCGCGGACAGGAACAGACAGACCGAAACAGACGCCAGGCAGGAACAGACAGACAAACCATAATGGCGGCGGGGTCTTTTTTATAGAAACGGCTAGAACCAGTGACGTCAGCAACTGTATCACATCTTTTTTCTTCCACGTAGCTCAAAGTATGTGTAATTTATTTGACGATCCCGACTATTAAAAATGTTCAAACTTTGGCAGTCTCTGGACTTATCTACTAGAAGTCCAACGGCAGTCTCTTGAGAAATTTAGAGTAATTAATTTTAAAGTTTCAGCTGTTTAAGACTCCGCGTAGTGATACATTCGAATTTGGGTAAAATCCCTAAGTGTTCTAGAACTTTTTACGCGCGTGCACAACAATCCGCGACAATCTACTTTACAAAAACTTAATTTCTGGACAAATGCTTAAACTTTTTATGAAAACCCATATATGTATGAAATCGTCTCAATTAGGGCTATCTGCTGATGTAAAATTTAAATTAATATCTCTTTAAGATAAAAAACTTATTTTTTTTCTCTCAATTAAAATCACTAATTAAACTTTACTGAATTACTTAATTTTATTGCCAAACTATCGGGGATAGTGCTGACTACAGCTGGTGATAAAAAATTCGGTTGTAGCTTTACGAGATTTAGAGATATTGCAAATCTCAGAATTTCTACTTTTCTGATCGCGTGTTTCAAACCTTGAACAAACGGGAATATTTCTTAAACCAAACGTTTCCCGATATGATAATTACAATTTAAAATGATTTATATGGCAAGTTGTTACTATGAGCAAGATTACAGGGAAATTACTTAAAGTTGAAAACTGGACTTCTCGAAATTTCTAAGTCCCGCCTAAGCAAAACTAGAATTTGCCAAAATTCTAAGGTGCTTACAGTTTATAACCGGACATGTTCGAATTCCTCCCTGTTGTGTTTCATTACTTCATACGGATCACAGCCATTCACCAAATAGATGAAACTGTCTTTGTCCATATAAAGTAATTTCGGGCGTATAAACTGCGGAATGGCGAAATCACAGTGAAATCTCTACATCCGCAGTTTAGACAGGTCGAGAATGCACATCCCGACGTAGACCGGCTTGTTGAAAAGTATCCTAACTTTCGCACTTTCCAGGGCCACAAAGTCTTCTGTAAAAATAGTTGCTCGTTTAAAGTGTGGTGATGCAACATATTTGCGGGCACCACGGCGGCCCGACCAGCTAGTACACAATTTCACGTCGCGGTGTTTTTCTAATGTTCTCCATTGTTTTTCAGAAAACTGAATTGTTCATAAGTTTGAAAAAGTTCTCTCAAAGTCTGATTTAAGTAAGCGGCGAGAACATGTATTGAGAGATATGTATTCTTTCAACCACGGTGACTGATTAAAAGAAATGACGCGGTGTATTTTGGTCACCTGCAGCCCCAAGCCTACACATTGTTGGAGGACTCGGTAATGGGAGAACATGCCGTAACTTGTTCTCCAACGTGGTCATCGGCTTGGGTAGGGTGGAACCTACGGGGACTTTGTGGTATGGACATGGCGACAGGTCCGCTAGAAGGTCATGCTTATCCTGGGGAATCGTCAGATCTACCTCCAAAACGAAACCCCTAGATCAGTCGGCTCCAACGTTCATGAAATCAATGCTAGCAATTTGCTCGGCTAATAACCATTGAAACCCTCCAGAGGGCAGATACTCTGACATGGCCCAGCCATACAAATTGTTTATGTCAAAGTACATGACAAAATTCTCAGGCGCATCGTGGTTGTACTCCGTCATGTACCGGCTATTTGCCTTGGCATACCTATGGACGCACTGGCAAATACCTCCACGAATCCCACGTTCGAAAAAGAGCAGCATGTCAATATCTGTCAGAAGGTCCAGTTCGACACGCGTGCTCCTTAACACGAAAGGCCTGGGCTGTATAGTAGTGAGCGGCGTCCAGGGTGTATTTAACCAAGTATACATCCCTAAATTTTTCAAACAGATCCGCAAGTAACCACACATCTGTCCCCATGTACAGACTTGCATATTCACCCATGTTTTGGATCTGGAAAACCTGCCACACTTGTGTCGCGTGTTCGGTAGTCATTCGTCTGAAATTCCAGACTCCGACAACGAACTATAAAATTTTGACTTTGGAGGGAGCGTGGCCTCTTTGAGCTTCTCCATCGAATCCATGTATTCGTAAGGGAAGACTCCTTTTCGCTTCACCAATTGGAACTTCTCGGGGTCCGTGAAATGCGCGAGGGTAATGTCCATGTCAGGCTCCTCAAGGGTTCCAACCAGCTTCTCTAATGATGATTGCATGAAAGGGTAAGAGTCCAGGAACCGCAATGTGACTGACGTACCCTTAATCTTTTTAGAAAACGAAATATAACGTTCAGTGTTGATGGGTAGGACATCCATCCCATCTTTATCGAAGTGTGCTAAAGCCCTAACAATGAAGTGCGCATCATACCCAGACAAATTATGGAAAAATATGGGTATGTACCTTTGATTCTTGAACTGTAAAGTACAGTTGTTGTGTGCAGCCCCTCTGAGTGCACCTGTGATATTGCAATGATCGCGAACCTTAACGGTCCCCGGTTCAATACCTTCACCACAGAATGTGGCATACAATAGCACGGTAAAATTCTGCTTCCTCGTCAGCTGTCATTACAAGAGGTGTAACCCTCTTGTAAATTTCATCAACGTCATGGGCCAGTTTAACGAGTTGTTCAACTAGCCACTTCACAGGTTTTTCCTCCAAGAATGAGTCGAATCGGTGCAACTGATGGCCGTATGCACAAACGACCTGGTATACCGCTGCAAAAGGGGTGTGTTCCTGGTACTGCTGTGGAGTGAGAGGCGTTGGGGTGAGAACTGCACGTGTCATAGGGTTTCAACAAACATTCTAAGTCCGCGTAAACGACAAATGGTGCACGCTGTTGGTGCACAAAATCCTTAAACTTTAAGGGTTTTTTCTTCGGTGCCGGGTAGGTCGACTCTGACAGCATCTACCCTTGAGCATTCAATCTCATGGATCTGTAAGAGTTCTTTGCTCCAGATATGCTGCAGACATCTGTCACAAATGCGAACTTGACCTACTGATTTGATATAAATGATCTAACTAACCGCGATAAGTTCTTGATCCAGCAGTAATGGAATTTTCCACTACCATCAGAAATCAAACATGTTTATGTGTTTATCCCGTTTGTCTGCAGTTAGATGAAGGGGTACGACTACTATGTGCTTATCTTTACTAATTTCGTCCAGACCGAATACATTAATTGAATAGTCTGGATTCTGCCTCTCAAATTTGGAAATGTCTGAGGGTTTCACTGGAAACTCAATGTTATTGAAATCGAAAGTGTAGTTGGAGCGTACTTTTTTATAAGTATTACCTCTTTCCGGATTTTTGTTTGGCGCCTTTACTTGAGATGCAAGAATCGTCCATAGAGAGCATAGCTCATCTTTGTTCTCAACATTGACTACTGCCTTCTTTCTATGGATATCGAGTGACAGAGCAACATAGGAAGACCCTCGATAGAATGGCTCAAATTTTGAAATGTGGACGTCAAGAGAGATGAATCTATCAAGAGTTTTGCCACTGCCAGGTCTTGAAACTCACTGAATTTTTTCATGAACTCCGGCCTCACATAGACCCCATACCAATCAGACAGGGAAGTACTTATTGTGAATCTGGTGCATCTTTGTTAAAAGAACATTCGGGGCGGTTTCTAAATGTTGATCCTTCTGTAATTTAAAGTCGATGATCAATCCAACCAGAACTTTTACGGCCGGGGTGGACGAATTATTGACTATTCCACGAATTTTATTTTCCAAAAGCTCAAAGCATGCATTGATAAAGTTAGTCGGTTCTTTAAAGTTTTCAGTATTTCTAATGGTCCCGATATATATTCTACTAGCAAAAGCACAGTCCCTGTCTTCAAGGGTTAAGCCCGTTGCTCTCGACATGCCTATTACATTGGTTGATGTTGTGATTGGTCTGAAACTGTTTGAAGTGGTCGATGACCGAGCTGTTAATGGCTGGGTTTTTCGTAAGTCCTGTTCTGGATATTGTTGGACTCTGTACTGGTGTAGCAGACGTGCCCGTTTGTGGATCATATCCTGGAACAAAAAAAAAAAGTTATGTTGTAATACCAAATTAATACGTTAAAAATTGATAATATAACTTAGTAATGCCAAAAAAACTTGCCAATAGTCCTGATACTCCATATCGGTAGCGGTGGTGGTAGGCCTGTCGACTGTAACCCTGACGATGTTGGTGCCAGACTCCATATCGGCTGCCCAGTCAAAGCCGTTTGTAAACCTGATCCTGTAACATAAAAATTATGCAGTAACGACAAATAAACAAGTTATAAATCAAAGCAAGGAAATAAAGTAAAACTCACCAATAGTTTTAAGTCTCCAGTTTGGGTGGTCCATTGACGGCATGTGCTGAGGAGTCGATAGCCCCGATTTGGTAGACACCAAATTCCAGATCAGCAGCATCGTCCACTGTGGAGTTGGCAATGGCAGGGCGTTAGATTCTGAAAAAAAGGTTAAATTAGAAAGGAAAGATAAATGACGAGCAATTTAAGTAGTAACGTTGAGGATGTGTACTTGCCGCTGTTCATTCTCCTTCGTTTTGAGTAAGGCATTGTTTCTTCCTGGATGTTCCTTTCTACACCTGCTTGACAGTCGGTTTTTATCAAATTCTCCCATACACCTTGACGATCTGGAAAACAAAACAAAATATAACAATTAATTACAATCTATCCTGTTGGGATATAACGGTAGTATTAATATATTACACTTACCAGCATCCTTGAAGGAAATAAGTTCAGCCAGATCAAACTCTTGGGAGGACATTGCAGTAGCATCTGTTTGACTGTTCGTATTCATAACACATTGGCAATCTGGGAACCAAATGAGAACAATTAATAACAATCTAACCAGTTAGAATATAATTATAAATATTAAGGTATTTAATTCAGCAAGATCAGACATGGCAGAGAGCTACTATATTAACTGTACGAGACGAAGCAAGACAATGAGACATCGAGCGGAGTGCTGCTCCTTATATACCCGCCCATCATGGCCGTCCTGGCTCCTGATTGGCTGATGAAAACTGCAGTAGAACTATCATGGCTCATGATTGGCTGAAATTTCCTGGAAAACTGCAGTAGAACCACCTTAATACAACAACTTTTGCCTCTTCGACCACTCATAGTAGTTGATGGGGAGTGGAGTGCTTGTGGCGGAACCGCATCTTGTGGTTTGAAATTACCTGGCCTTCAGTGATGATCTTCACCATCGTCGTTACTAATATTCTTTCGAATACCTTTCTGATGAAAGGAAGTAGGCTAATAGGCCTGTAATGGGAATACTGCATCCTAATAGCCTGACGTCAATTTGCCCTAAGTTGAATGGGAAATCCTGACTCAGTGGGCATGTACACCAAAGCGATGGCAAGCAGAGTCGCTGGAAGTAACATGCGCACTATAAGAGAGAAAACCTCTCATTGATTCCGATTTCCACACTGAATATTTCCTTGTTAGGCTTAATCTCAGATTTTTTTCTTATAGCAAGCGTAAATATCTTTTGAATTTGATTTAGTCCTTTGTATTTATATTATTATTGCTTTCTTTGGTAGGCTATGTTAGGTGTATTTACTTACTGCTTTGTAGAGACTTTAGTTTAAGTATTCTTAAGTTGTTAGTTATTTTAGCCGCTCTCTTGTAACCTTGCGTTCTGTACTTTGTTTTGTTAACTGCTGTTAGTAAGTGCTTGTAATCATGAAAGGAAAGTTTGGAGATTACCTTATATTAGTGAGGGCGGGATGTTTTTTGCGAAGTGCGTGAGAAATGGTTTCGCTGAGGTGACTTTACTGCTGTGGAAAATGAAAATTGAGGTATTTCTCCCATGTTTTTTTTTAGAGATTGTATTAAAAATATAAAGATAGATTATAAGAAGGAAATGGATAGGCTGTGGTGGGAAGGAAATAGGGATGGGTGGTAACTAGCAACGGCCAAATGGGTAACCAGAACGAAGCGCGCTTCATAGCTCTGGTCAGCAACTGGGAATACATCTCACAAAAGGATGTCCACAGGGTTCAGTAACAAAGGTGGAGTAACAAATAGGTTTGAACTGTTGCCAGAGTTAGACAGCGATGAGCCTGCTGTAGATGTAGGAAAAATCATTGTATATCTACGAAAAGTTGCATCCGCAAATCTAGCAGTCAAGAGTTAAGGAAAAAGAAACCAGGATCAAATATCCATGCCATAAGTTTATTTAAATCACGAGCTTCTCTTGATCAGGTAATGTTCTTTATGCAAGGAATTCACAGATCAGGAATCATATAATGATAGTGGCAAGAGGGGGGAAAAGTCAAGGAAGGGATGGTAGTTATAGTATTAGAGGTGACATGGAGATGATAGCAAAAGCAGCGTGCCATACTCGGGTCAGTAAGATGTGGATCCGGAGACGCTATGATCGGCCACAGACGAATTCTGCTGAAGCTGAAACGGATTTTTTTTGTCTGACATCAGATCTGGCATGGGTTTGGTACTTTTGGAAAAGGAAAAGATAAGGACCTTCACTACCAAAGTCTTACGGAATAATTTCCCTACTCGATGCACTTCTAAAAATTCAAGGAAAATTACTATGTAAAAGAATTAAAGAATCCAGATTACTGAAAGTTATGAACCAGCAACGGTTCAGATTCCGGAAAGGAAGGTCAATAGAGCATGCCATAAACGAAGTAAACTCGACAAACAAAAAATATGCCTTTGCCATATGTATCGACATTTCCAGGACCTTTGATAATTTATGGTATCCAGGTATGTTCACCCGACTAAGAGAGTTAGGATGCCCACGAGTGTTGCATGACAGACTACTGCCACGGAAGAACTGCAACAATTTACAGCTCTGGTCAGCAACTGAGAAAACTTCTCACAAAAGGTTGTACACAGTGGCCCAGTAGTCTGGGATGATGCTCTGGAATCTGTCCTTAACAGATTAATAGGTCTGACAGAGCTTGAAGGAATCATAGAGTTTGCAGATGATATTTCACAGCCAGTTGGAGGAAAGAATATAAGAGAGATCGAGACAAAAAGCTAAGAAATAGTGAAAGTAATGGAATGCTTGTGTAAATAATTTAAGCTCGAGTTAGCACCAACAAAAACCCAATACATATTGATGAAAGGAACACTAAAAAGCAATCCTACTGCGAAGCTTGGAGAAAATTATATTAAAAGACGCAAAACAGTAAGATACTTAGGGGTTATTCTGGATGAACACAGTAATTTTATTGATCACGTTGATTATAGATGCCAGCTAACGATTGTGGCAATTAGTATGATAAATAGCCTGGGGCAAAGGAGATTCCTAATCCCACTGCCGACTATAAGATTATATCATGGCACAATTACCATGGAAGTTATGGAAGCAAGCACATGGGCGCATAGATTAAGACTGTTTAAACCTGCAAGGGATATCAGATGAATGCTAAGATAAATTCTCTTGAGTCTTACAGGCGCATTAGGAGCTACCCCGACTGACGCACTTATGGTCATTCTCGGAATGTGTCCCTTAGACCTGGAAATAAGAGAGGGCAGCATGTTACTGGTTATGAAAAGGATACTCTGATAAGGTAACAGAGATTCTGGATCAAGTGGCTTCGAAGAAAATAGACATCAAAAACTGTATTTAATGAATGACAACAGCAGTGGAACATTCTGGAAACAGGTAGGAGAGTATTTGAAATACTTTCTGACATCAGAGAGAGGATGTGTATAAAGCGTTTCAATCCATCCCGAGGGTTGAAACATTTCCTCACCGGTTATGGATCGTATGAAACATATCTCTACAGGATCAGTATGGCAGAGACTGATCTATGCACATGCGGATCCCCTGGATCACCTGAACATAACGTGCTTTAGTAGATGAACTAATCAAACAGTACAGAGTCAAGCTCACGGGAAAAACTACCTCGGAAATACTGAAAGACAACCTCTTCTGGGAAGAATTGGACAAGGTGGCAGATTCTGTGCCAAATTCAACTGGGGAACGGTACGGGCTTCAGCATAGCCAGCAACCTCTCAAGATACAGCAAACCATGTAGGGAATCAGTCAAGATACCCAAAATGGATATTAATTTTTGGAGGCATTTTATTAGTCTCAAGAAAGGTAGATTTCTTTCCTAGCCAAGCACACGGAATAACGCCACACCTCTATACTTGATACCAACCGCCAAGGTCGGTTAACTCAGCAGTACTGTGGGAACCGCATGGCCCATTCTACGTTAACGAGAGAAGCAGTTACCTAGCATGTGATGTACCCGTCTAAACAGTTTGATACACAGCCAATGAAAGAGGAACGTTCCCTACTTGCGAGAACGGGGACGCTACTTGAAGGCGGAGACGCCGCCCCACTGCACGATGTAAAGTTATGTAGGGCAGTCCTGTTATAAAGCGATAACCACCAATTTTAGGCAAATCCCCTCCGCTGGCTCCAGAGGCAATTGCTACCCCTTTGGATCTGATAATCCAATACTTAGCTATCGGAAAACCTGCGAACTATGTAAAAATCTTTGTAATAAATGCCTTGCATCAGTTTTTTTTTTTTTAAAAATAAATCCAGTTCACCATACATTCTGAGATCATTCTAAGGAGCTACCTACGTCGTTATCACTAAGTACTGCTAAGTCTCTGTTTTTATTCCTAGCAAGATGCTTATAGATGCCGACTGATATATTTTCAAACTCAGCCGACAGTAAGTAGGCGCTAGGACGGTCCCCCAATTCGAAAATGCCGCGTGACAGTGGTTTACGACGTATAGCCTAAACATCAATAGTGGTGGGAAGGGGATTCATTCAGATCTGATAGCCAGACGTTTAATTGGACCTAATAACTTCCATGAAAGCATTCCTGCCTTTAATGGTGTTAGGGTGCGCTATTCTTTTGTTCAGTGTCAAATATAAGGCAGAGAATCTTAACAGAAGTTATTTTCAGCATTTAGAGTTTTCTGACACCAAAATTAAAACTTGCGTAGGGATTAATATATATCATCAAAATATCAATGGATTAAGGAAGAAAGTGGATGAATTGATGATTTACAAAAATGAAATGGGTGCTAACAACATAATTGAACCGAGCGTGGTGGGTGAACAGTTAACGTTCTGGCCTCGCATTCGGTAGGCCGTGGGTTCGAATCCCCGTTCGGTCATCCAGATTTGGGTTTACCATGGTTTCCTCAAATCACTCCAGGCGAGTTCCAGGATACTTCCTTCAAAAAGGCCATGGCAGAAATCATTCTCCTTCCTTGCCCCCAGTCCTTTCTCGTCTCTAATAACCTTGACTTCGACGAGGCGTAAAGCCGTAAGCAAAAAAAACCAGAATTGATGTTTTATGCTTGTCTGAACACCATATAACTACAGTAATACATATGTCAAATACTGTATAACGGATTGTAATTTCGTTTTTCATTGTTGTAAAACTAACTTGGAGACAGGAGGAGTTATGACATATATTAGACACGATAATAATAATAATAATAATAAATATTAACAAGTATCAACTTTTTGAAGCCTGTTCTTCACAGATAAATATCAATAACGAAAATTTCATAAAAGTGACACTATACTCTGGAAATTCAAGTAGTTAGTTTTCCCTCCAAATTATTGAAAAATAGTTACTCAGCAATAGATAACCTTTTCCTAGATACCTCAAAATTTATTTATACAATCAAGCCATCCATTAATGTCCTTTCTGTTCATGATGCCCATGTATTAAGCCTCAACACTTTAACAGGAACTAGCTCCAATAGTAATGCATCTAAAGTTCAGTGAATAATAAATATTGAATCAGTTATTTTAGAAATTATCTTAACTCTACAAACATATTTACAGAGCACACGGAATGGAAGAAAAATAAAACAATCTTAGTACATTCTTAGTAACATAGTAGTAGATTACTTTGAAAGTTGTTTCTCCATAAAAAAAGTGTCGTACTTCCTGAAAAGAATAAAACCCATGGAATAACATCATGCACTTATAAAAGTAAGTTATGTAATGCCTCTAGGAATAGTAACAATGCTAATATTAAAACTCATTATAAGTGGTACTGCAAAATACTGAACAAGGTTATTAATAAATCTAAAGGTAGACCCTATATACTACAAAGATAAGAATCATGACTCCGACAGTAAAATTAAGACAGTATGGTACATTTTAAAACAGGAAATAGGAAAAAATAATCAGGTCCGTAAAGACAAAATTAAGTAGGATACAATTTTCAAGGTTGCTGATATATTTAATAAACATTTCTTATCTGTTGCCGATAAGTTGACTAACTCAGTGACACACAGTATGAATTTTGTCAATAAAGGCTTCCAAGAAAAATTGGACTCTGTAAATTTAGCTACTCCAGAAAAAATAAGAAAAGTTATCATGTCTCTTAATAGTAAATACTCCAGTGGCTATGACTGGATTTCCAGCAGGTTAATTACACTGTGCTTCACCGAATTAAGTAATTTACTAACTTGTCTTTTTAACACACACCTTCCCAGAGTTCTATAAATAAACCACACTATAAAAGGGGGTATAAGTCAGTTGTATCGAATTGCCGCCATAATTCATTACTCGTAAATTTTTGAGAAAGCAATATACAACAGGATTTATCAGTGCCTTAAAAACAAAAATATTCTAACCAAGTCACGACAGGGTTTCCGAATGGGCCATTCAGCAATATATAAGTAATCAATTTTTATAAATATTGATTATATATTTAAGCTCACGAAAAATATTTTAAAATGAATAAATGATTATTTACTATTTGTAGGAACATTTTTGCGACTTGTCCAAGACATTTAAAAGCGTTGATGATGAAATTCTGATACAAAAATTGATGTAGTTTAAACGTCGTAACTAACAAATAGCTCAGTTTTTAACTAGTGAATAGAAAACAGAAAGTGTCACTGGAACATTTTAACGCTGCGTCGTATGGTTCACTGTTTTCTGAGTGTAGATTATTAGATTCGGAGTAACTCACAGTTCTACAGAGGCGCCACAATTGTTTTTGTTTAATATATATAAATGATGCATCCTGTGTTAATCTAAAAACTAAAAAAAAAAAAAAAAACAATGCGGAGGAAACTAATATTGGAATAAACAATACTGCAGACTTCTCTACGGAACATATTTCAAATTATATCTCTGACCGTATTAGTAATTCCTTCTTAGCTAACGGCTTGTCTTTAAACTTTCATAAAGCCCAGTACATGTAATTCAGTACATTACACAAATTAACATTAGACACAGCGGTAAAATTTGCAGGCCAGTTCTTTCAAGAGGTACAGTGTATAAAATTTCTAGGTTTGTATATTAATAACAATTTAAGTTGGAGGGGGCTTGTCTCCTACTTACTAAAAAGATTAGATGCTGCCATATTTGCAATTTGTTCTGCTTAAACAGTAGGTGATCTGTGTGTGAAGAAACTAATTTATTTTGCTTATTTTTAGTCCTGAAAACACATTAGTATATGTGTATGTGACAACGTAACAGTAAGGTGATAAAGAAATAGAGAAAATATATGACCAAAGAACTAATACAATATGAGATGAGAGAAGAAAATCTAATAATCTTGGATGACTGGAATGCGGCAGTGGCAAAAGGAAAGGAGGGAAATACTGGAGGAAGTTTTGGTATTGGTGAAAGAAATGAAGGAGGAAGCAGATCGGAAATTTGCGAAAAATATAAATTCATCGTATCGAATTCACTGTTTAAGAATCATGCACGAAGAATATACACCTGAAAACATCTATACGATACAGCTAGATATCAGCTAGATTATATCATGGTCAAACAAACACTCAGAAATCAAGTTCCAGACTACAAAGCTTACATACTCTGACCACAATCTGATGGTTGTAACGGGCAAACTGAAATAAAAAAAAAAATAATACAAAAGCAACACAGGCAGAATAGACTAGAAGTGGACAAATTGAAACAATCTAACACGAGAGGAAATATTGCAGAGATGATAGACGTGGGACTAAGGATTAACTCTGAAAGAAGTTAAATTGAAGACAGGTACATTTTGCTTTAGGTAACAAGCTGCCTGAAAACTTAGGATGTCAGAAGAAATTATGGAGCTGATTGATCAAAGAAGAAGGCATAAAAATGCTCAGGATGAAACAAGAAGATAGCAGTACCGACATTTTATAAGTGAAAAAATTAGGAAATGCAAGAAAAAAAAAAATGTGGCCCATAGGAAGTTTAAACAAAATTTTGGAGAAAGAAAAAGAAGGCAATGTCGGTATTGTGGACTTAGGCGTTCCTGTTTTAAGGGCCGAATTTGATAGACCTATGAAAGACTGAAATAAAAAAATAAAAAATAGCATTTGGAATGATGAGATTCCTGCAGAACTTTTGAAATCCTTAGGGAAAAAAAAGAATCCACTGTTTATTCAAATTTATATGGAAGAGTTATGAAACTGAAGATGTTCCAACAAATTTTAAAACAAGTTTCATAATCACACTTCCAAAGAAAGCACAAGCCGACAAATATGAGAATTATCCCACCAAAATTCTAACATCACATGATTCAAAATTACTGACCAGGATAATACACAGAAGAATGGAATGGATAGTAGAAGAGACAGCAGTTTATGTTTAGGAAAAACTGTGGTACAAGAGAATTAATTCTTGGAGGGCGCGCCAAAGAAAACAAAGATACCTTTATGGTATTTGTGGATTTAGCAAAAGTTTTTGTTCTACTTAGGAAGTGAAATTACAACTGATGACCGCAGCAGGAATAATGTTAAATGTAGAATAGCAATAGCAAAAAGAGATTTCTTGTATAAGATAAATCTTTTATTTTAATATTTTGATTTAGGACAATATTGATTTAGGACTAAGAAATAACTTTTTAAAAATTTTCATATGGACTTTATAGTAGGGAGCATGGACTTTAGGAATACTAGAAAAAAGGAAAATTGAAACATTTGATATCTGGTGCTATAGAAGGATGCTGAAAATTAAGTGGATGGTTGAAGTACGATATGAGCGTTTTTTGGAGATGATGAGTGAGGAGATAAGTTTGTGGAAGTGTCTTGCAGAAAGAAGAGATAGGATGGTGGGTCAGATTTTAAGATATGCGGCATAGGTTATTTCGTTAGTCGAGTGAACAGTCGAAGATAACTGCAGATGTAGACGAAGATTAGAATATCTGTAGCAGATAATTGAGGATGTGGGGTATGTTGAGATGAATTGGTTAGCGCAGGACAGGAGGAGATGGAGGATTGCTTCAAACTAGTCGAGAGACTGTTGATAGTGTAATAGCACTCTAGTGTGTGTGGTGTGGGGTCTGAGTCTAGAAGATGACGTTGGCTGGTTGAGTGGTTATTGATTGATTGTTTATCGGGCCTGCTGTGAACTGACCTGCCCGATATCGAATTCTTCTTTGCTTCAGGATAACGACACCATATAATCTTTAGGTAATGCAGAATTATCAAACTGTATAAGATAATAGGCTACTGTTGGTAACAAAACTCTTTTGAAGCTGTCATTTCTATGAAAATTGGGCTGGATTGAACTCGTCGTGACCTTAGTGTTATCGTCTGATATGGATAGATAAGCGTTGCGTAATAAGAACAGTTGCTTCACGTTACAGTTCAGATTTATTATACATCTGTAGTATATCTCAATTCACAAACACAAAAATACGGAACTGTAGCTCCTATCCACGCAATTTGTTAGGCGTTTCCTATGCTGGTCTGAATTTAGACGATTAGTGTCGAAATATTTGTAAAAATGATACGATTTGTAAAGAACGTAATCCATGTGTATTCTGCAACTCGTCCGCCTAGCGACTCACTACGTGTCGCTACTGTGAGTTGTTGCACTAACCAGCCTAGTGCATTCTTGAAGTAAGCTAAACTAATCACACATCTACAAAATACTACAAGTGTTATTAGATGCCTTACAATAGCAACAACAACAAAAAAAAGTATTCTGGAGCAATTCCAATTATAGCGACAAAGTATTCAGAGAACAAAGCGAGTAATAAAAGTTATGCCTGGGAATAGCAATCTACATATGCACCTTCTTATATACTTCTTGAATTCAAAAAGTTGTGGGTAGCAGAAGATGGTTTGCACAAAAACTAACTCAGTGCATTCCAATCCCGAAAAGCACTTTGGAAGACCGAATTCACATAAGCATCAATCAGTAGGGCATCTAATTTCTATAATATCATCTCTCCTGTCATTGCGATCAAAATAAGTTGGTGGACGCAGTATGTCATGTCACCCTTAAATCAGAGGTGTTGTTTACCCGATATGGTGACTCAGTGCGCTAAGGCTACAATGGATCAAGGAGGCATAACGGGTCCGGGCTCAACACCAGGGCTCTGCGTACCGACCGTCATGATTGAGATTTTCCCCAACATTTAGGCCAGTGTTTATCAATCTATGGCGCTAATGACCCCGCTGTCGACGCGCCCTAAAGCAACACCAACAACAACAACAACAACAAAAACATCAATCTATGAGACTATGGTCTTCGGACTGCAAGTGGTCTGCGACAGGGAGGAAGGAAAAGAGTGGAGGCGACGCAAGTAACATTCATCGCGCAGCCTAATGAAGTAGGGTAGAGAGAAGTGGGGTTGGGAGGTCACCATATTAGATACCCCTAGAAACGGGGAATATCCTCAAACATCTCATGGGAATCATACGACAGCAGTAGCACCGCAATTTGATGATGGATTATTATGCAAGTCGACGAGACTAATCAAAAATGAAGAATATTTTTTTTATATATATCCTGCTTAGTTCTCGAGATATAGTGTCTCAAAAGTTAGGTATTTTGGGTTGAAATTCAGAACAAACATTTCCACAAATTCAAATTTGATCATAGATTCTTATCTAATACGACGAGACAAATCGAAAGTAAAGAATGAAATTTTTCGATATCTCGCTTAGTCCTCGAGATATGCCGTCTCCAAAGTCAGAAGATTAAATGGGAGTAGTTTACATCGTGATGCGCCATACACGTTGTGTCACTAACATAGTGTTTACGAAATTACTAAAAATTAATAATAATTTAATTGTTTGTCCCTCCTGGTACAGGCCGCTACAAGTCAAACTATCTAGACCATGGAGGAAGGAATATATGGAGACGAGATAACGCGAAATCCGTGAAACCTCGTGAGAAAACTGTGCCTGCGCGGCGGACATCGTAGGAGTACCAAAACATTGGGCTGTTTGCACTGTGTCAGCTGTTGAGAAAATTTCATTTTCTAATATTCTAAAGTTTTCTATAATGCCAAGTTGCGATGCATATGGTTGCACAAACAGACGAGATAGGAAAAAACCTGGAATAGCGTTTCATAAGTAAGTCACATTGTAATTATCGTTCTTGAAGTATCTGACAGGCAACCGCAACATTAGTACCATTCGCTATAAATTTATTCATTACTCTCAATAGAATCATATGACTCTCAAATTTTTGTTGGTGTAGTGTAGACAATTAGCATATGTTACTATTTTGCACCTAAAAAGCTAGCCTTATTGTAGACAAATGTTGGAAATTTAATTTAAACGGGTCATGTTTACATCGCGACACAGTGAATATGGTATTCTGCATGCATTACTCACGTTTAAGTTTACGCTGAAATTGCACGATGAAATTAATCGTGATAATTTGAGCTGTGCGAACTACTAAACATGATGAAATAAACTTTGTTGACAGAAATGTAGTTCGCGATGCATTTCTTGTGTTTAGATGTGTCTACATAGTTTGGTTTTGTAGCGGCAATATTAATGGAAATGTTGGCAGGTTTAAATGCGGTGTATACCTGAAGAGAACAAACAATTTATTTATTATTAGCTGTTAGCTTCTGATTTTTGAATGTACTGATTTTTCTAGCAAAATTATATAGGCCACTACCAGTACAATATCTTCTAAGTAAGCTCAGAAACTATGAGGTTTTATGAAGTATTAATTTTTTTTAAAGCTCTAAACATTGACTTATGCTTTTTTTTTTTTTAAATTTCAGATATGACTTGTTTCTATTTGTAAATATGTCTACAAGTATATTTCTAGATTTTGAAATCTTCCTTGTCAATTACTGAAATAGAATGTGAAAATATAACCTATTTGAACATCAACTAAAATTTAAGGACTGTAGAAATAAACAGTTTGTTATTCAAGTTAAAAAGAATTACCTGCTCATTAAGTTACGTCCGAATTCATCATCAAATATGGATATGGCGATAGTTTTTTTCTGGTCCAGGCCGCATTTCAACCTAACCACGTCAATTTTAAGGTACAATATCTCGAGAACTAAGCGAGATATCAAAAAATTTTATTCTTTACTTTCAGTTTCCCTCATCGAGTTACATAAGAGAATTCGGCATCAAATTGCAGCGCCACGGTTATCGTTGAATCCCCTCATAACCTAACAACCTTACTTTTGAGACAGTATATCTCGCGAACTAAGCGAGATATCGAAAAATTTTATTCTTTATTTTCGATTTGTATCGTCGTGTTACATAAGAATCTATCACCAAATTTGACTTTGGGGACACGTTTCTTCTGAATTTCAACCAGAAACTCCACTCTTTTAAGACAGTATATCTTGAGAACTAAGCACGATATCAAAAAATTTTATTCTTCATTTTTGATGTGTCTCGTCGAGTTACATAATAATCCATTATCAAATTGCGTTGCCACGGTTGTCTTATGATTCCCTTGAGGTTTTTGTGCATATTTCCGTGTTTCTCTGGTCAAGCAATATGGCGGCCTCCCCTCCCCAATTGTCTCCACCCGGTTTCACTCCAATATGTGGCGAAGGTCCCTTGCGTCGTCTCCATATATTCCTTCCTCCATGATCTAGACACACCTAAACAAATGAAATGCATCGCGAACTACATTTTGGGTAACAACAACGTTTGCTTCATCACATTTAGTAGTTCGCACAGCACAAATTATCACAATTAACTTCATCGTACACTTTCAGTATAAACTGAAACTGGACTAAAGCATGCAGAATACCATATTCATTGTATCGCGATGTAAACTTTTATGTGCAAAGTAGTAACATAAGCTGATTGACTACACTACACCAACAAATATTTGAGAACATCATCCTGTTGAGAGACTTAACTTAAGAAACGTTATTCCAGTTTGTTTCCTTTCTGATCTGTTTGTCCAACCGTATGCAACACAAGCTGGCATCGTAAAAAAACTTTGAAATATTAGAAAATGTTATATTAACAGCAGCAAACACAGAGCAGTTTTGGTGTTCCTATTAAGGCCGCCGCGCATGTGCAGTAGGATCCGAGTGTTTACAGGCGGCTTCACAGATTTAGCGGTATTTCGCGTCCACTCTATTCCTTCCTCCATGGTCTGTTAAGATTGTTCAGGTGGTCCACAGGCAGAAAATTATAAATTCAGATACTGTATTCATACTATATAGAGCCATATACGAATATAAACTACTAGCCCAGCTTTTTAACAGCCACGGATATTTCAATGATTAGAGAATAATATGGCATTTCCAGGATGATAATAGGACACAATTGTGCCTACATTAGTCTGTTGATTTCCAACTGGTATAAAAAAAAATAGCGCCGTTCATCTAAGGATTAAGTAAATGATTGTTTTACGAGGTTCTTGTAGTCGGTGTGAAGCACCGCGGTTCGTAGTAAGGTTGAGTTGTGAAGTAAGCAAAAACTAAAGGTGTTGCGTCCTCTATTTTATTTTATGCGTGTAGGCCGGTGATATAATTTAGCGCTCAGCCTATTATTATACATTTGGTTACAAAGTAATAAGAGTCTGGTCAATATGTGATTAAGTTTGATACTTTATTTTCAGTTTCATAACATCGGTTCCATACGAAACATGCTTTCAGATTTATCATATTATAATGGTACAATAAAACTTGTCAATAATAATACGAAAAAATAGATCAATTTAAGTCAGTGGTCCGAAGCATTATTTTTGGCATTATACTGGTCCTTGGGTTGAAAAAGTTTGGAACGCTGATCTAGGCAAATGATGCAATAATCAGTCTCCGCCTCATAAACTAAATATTTTACAAACAAAAAATACACTTATCATACAGAACATACAAAGTTACTCGTTTCGCACACAGATAGCAACACAAGACTTTAATAGATTAAGTACGCCGGGCCTAACAAGCCCGGAAAACTTCAGGTAAAAACTCAGTTCCTCCTCCCTCTCACGATTGACCTGTGGTGGCCAGTGTACACGCGTAATTTTGTGGCCGAAACGGAGAAATAAGAGGTATTCGCAAGTTTTCCAATGAATCCAAACGAAACCTACGTCGTCTGTCTGCCAGATAATCCCAACATAATCTCCATATCAATTCTGTCACGCTTTCGTAAGGAAGCGTCCATATACCACGTAGCTCCATTTTGGCTGCCTGTCAACCCCCTCTCTCCTCCACCCCCTCCCCCCCACGTAGCCCGACTTTGCTTTTTTCACTAACCCCCCTCCCCCCACGCGTAGCATGTAGATTTTATTCCCTATTGATTCCAGAAGACATTTTTTACTGTTTTTCTCTTGTCAGACTATCGTTAATTACATAAGGAGATAGTTAAATGACGGAAATAAATATTTACATGTTGTTGTGTGCTCTGACCCTCATTTTAACTGTGACAAATAATATGAATGAAAAGGTACGTGGCCTCGGAACCCCCCGTCCCCCCACGTAGCCCAGCGTAGCTTTCCAGACAACCCCTCCCCCCCTAGACCGAGTCGCGTAGTTTATGGACGCTCCCTAAGGACAGTGGCCGCAGTCATAAATCCAGCGGCTTTTCTCTGTATTTTCTCTACACTTTCGATCAATCCATTGAGATAAAAATCCCAAACAGTACAGTAGTATTCCAAATGTTGACGCGTGATAGTTTCGTCCTACGAATTGCAGCTCTAACTAGGACCTAAGTAATATGCTGTTCCCATTTCATCTTGCTTTGTACTGTTACACCCAAATACTTCACGGAATCAACCGTGTCAATAACTGAACCGTTTAGTATGCATTTCTGAATGAAGGGTTATTTTTGTTAGTTATGCACATAACTTTGCACATTGCAGTTTAGTATAAGTTGTCATTTAATCCACCATGCCGAAATAATGTCTAGACCACATTGAATTTTTAAGCAATTAGTGGAATTCCTTACTTCCCTATAAATGACTCCATCAGGAGAGAACAATCTTAAGCTGCTATTATGGTTGACTCCAAGATCATTTATAAAAATTAAGAAAAGAAATGTTCCTATTACACTTCCTTAAAGGCTCAGTCACACGGGGCGATTTTTATCGCTGCGACTTTAACAGCAGCGATTAATCGCTTCATGTGACAATGTAATCGTTGCGATTGACCCTTCTAGCAGCGATAAAAAATCGCAGCGATGAGAATTAAACATGTTCAATTCTCATCGCCAGTAGCACACGATTGTGGCGGTCACGTGACCCAGTGGGCGCCACACAGCGTTGTTGTCGCCTCGTCTGACAGCTCAATCGCTAATAATTTCATTGTTGTCAGACGTTCACCGTTTTTTTCATTTAATCCCATTTTTTTGTCACTGTGGAAAACGGGGAAGGAAATGTGACCAAATGGTAGATTTTTTGTTCTTTTATGTTTATCAGAAGGAGTGTTGCACACCAATAACAATAAATAAATTAACAATAATGCACGAATAAAATCCTTTGAGTATGTTTTTTATTGAATTGAATTAAACTAGATTGATCATTCCATCTGGCGAAAGTCTCAGAAAAAATTAAGAACATTTAGGATGCATACAGAAAATAATTTAGCCCTGAATAAATACTCCACAGACTTCAGGCTATCACCACTTGCCATGTAACATTAGTTAATTTCTAGTTTGGTCTTACATAGAATCGCACCTCTTGTCAGTGTATCTTTTTCATAAGTTGAGGAGCAACTACTTCAAGTAATTTATCAAAATTTCCTTCAGTTAACCGTTGAATATTTCTATAGGCTAATGGATCCTAGTTCTATCAGAAGAAACGCAGAAGCCTCAGCTTTTTCTATTCGTCTAATCCAGTAGCGGACCAATTATCTTTTCTTTTTAAAATTTAATTAAACAAATGTTTACTCAACTCAGCATTAGCCGAAAGAATCAATCGTCTCAGAACTATACGACTCGGTTTGTACGATATCATAACCAACGAATGAGGTTGATACAATACTTCTCTAGCCACAACCTAATCGCTCAAACCAATCGCTTCGTGTGACCGGCTAATAGCTGCTAATAACTGCGGCGAATGATCGCCGCGATTAGTAGCAGCGACAAAAGTCGCCCCGTGTGACCGAGCCTTAAGGGACGCCTGATGTAATACCGAGATTCGCGAACAAAGGCTTTCCTGCCTTGTCGCTACAATATAATCCTCACGGGTTCGCTGCCGGATTGTGTTGGTGAAAGACGAGCTTTTAGTGACGAGCTCTGTCGCCATCTTCAGGCTTGGTGCTCACGCTGTGACGACCAGAGCTGCAATTCCAGTCTCTGCACTGGAGCTATTGCGGCCAACGCAGAAGGCGTTGGCTGTTCCAGGTAACCTGTTGCCCTTATTGGCGACATCTGCCCCTACTTTTTCTTGTTGGATAAACTGACATCACTGAAGGCTTTTTATTTTACTTATTGCCCTACAGAATTTTATTACGTTGTTATTTTTCTAGGAGTGCTTTCGGCCTTTGATACCGAAGGTTATCTGGCTGGTATTGGTCGATGTTTTGAATAATTGCAGAGGCTGAGGTTTCTGTTTTTTTGATAAATTTTTTGGTTATTGTCCTGAATCTCTCTTGCATGCGAAAGGGTAGTAGATGCAGTGCTCGTCTGAGCGCTCGGTTTTGCAATACTTGTAATTTTTTAGTGTGAGTTGCCGCAGCATATCTCCAAGCTGGACATGCATACTCCATCATTGGCCTGATTAAAGCTTGGTACACAGACCTTGCTGGTAGTTTTGAGCCTTTTTTCTGTTCTCGATTTCACATCCTCCACGTGTTGCCTCCATGTGAACTTTTCATCTAGGCTAACCCCCAAGTAGTTGACTACTGTCCTATGAGGTATTATTTGACCGAAGAAGTTCAAGTTTAGTGGTCTTGGGGTCCCTCACCGGTGGAAAACGATGTCTTGTGATTTATCCACGTTGATTTTCACTCTCCACCGTGAGGCCCATTCTTCTAGCAGCTCTAGTGCAGCTTGGAAATGAATTCCTATGACTAGCTGGCTCCAAGAAGAGGTAAAATACAGCGGTGTCGTCCGCGTAGAGTGATGTGAACACAAGAGAGATGGGCAGGTCCGAGATTTTAAAGGAGTCGGGTCCGGATGTACATCCAGCGCTGCGGAACTGCATCCAGGTTCCGTGTCCGGCGGACCTGTATGGGTCCGGCTCTACAATCGGGCGGGCGGAGTGTATGGCGGAACTGGATCTGTACGGACCTACATCCGAATACGTGTCCGGCGGACCTGTATGGGTCCGGCTCTACAATCGGGAGGGCGGAGTGAATGGCGGAACTGGATGTGTATGGACCTACATCCAAATACGTGTCCGGCGGACCTGTATGGGTCCGGCTCTACAATCGGGAGGGCGGAGTGAATGGCGGAACTGGATGTGTACGGACCTACATCCAAATACGTGTCCGGCGGACCTGTATGGGTCCGAACCTACAATCGAGCGTATGGTGGATACAAATCCTACCAAGGAGAACTGCAGTATGAGTTATATCATGTTCATCCATTAATTTATGAAATGAAAGAATATTAATTCTGATAATTTTGTTTTATTTTTGTCTGAAACTTACAACTGTACGTAATATTAGAAAATCACAGCATAATCAGACTTGACAATGATAAAAGAAAAGTAAAATTTCTGTGGGCTTATATAAGAATAAAATGAAATCATTTCTTAATAATGTTTAAGTAGTACTAAAAAAATCGAAAGTCTTTGTTAACTGTTAGGGTTTTTTTTTTTTTTTTTTTTTTTTTTTTTTTTTTTTTTTTTTTTTTTTTTTTAACTAAAAATGAAATTATTCAAGACTCAACATTTTGAGATAAATATTGCCTTTCCACAATACACCAGCTTAAGAAACAGTTTATTATAAATGAACAAAAAACAAAATTGCATGTATAACTTATTTGAAATTGTGAGCGAGAAATTACGTGAGATTTGTTCTTATATTATGTGTAGTGTTTTGCTCTGTGAAACTGTTTTGATTGAGTGAATAAAACGTTGTCGTGAGTGCTAAATCGAGTGCGATACAATGCATTTTAATCAAACAGTAATATTTATGTTTTGCCAGCTACCATAACGTGTTTTTGGTGCTTTCAAAATCTTTATTTTATTTTGTGCAATTTCAGAAACTTTTAATTTATTTGTAATTTTATTTAATATTATTTCCAATTTAGCTGAAAGTATTTTTAAGCAAGATTTAATTCTTAGTAATAATATCCGATTGTTTGAGCCATTGTTAGACGTTCTAGAAACGGCTGGATTATAAAATATTTCTGTAAAAGCGGCCAGCAGAGTCGCTCGCAATAATGCCACATAATCATATTTATATATATTACTAGCTGTTACCCGCGACTTCGTACGCGTGGATTTAAAATTTGATTGCTAGAATTGGATATAAAAAGCTGAAAATTATCTAAGATGTCCCAAACAACACTGAGTCGGCATAATATGACTGGAACGCCATCGATATACCATTCTACCTTCGAACCTGTCTCATGACTAAAACTATTATTCATATCGGAAAAAGTATCCAATTTCGTTCCTAAATATACAAAGTATTTCCTTGTCATCAGTATACACATATATTCATCAAAACGTAAAAAAAAAGATGGAGACTCACTTTCGCATACACAATATTATCAGTTTAGATCACACAAAAACTACCTGTGGAACCAGTATACCGTGAATAAAGTTAACGCTTTCTACCGCCAAAGATTTGCCAGAACATGGTATCCTTACCATAAAATCCTAGACTTGGCTCAAACTATGAAAAACAATTCATAAAAATACTTGTACCCAATGGGATTAGATCCCGGAGCAACGCTGAATGATTAACAAGAAGCCAATTCGTTACCACTACGCCACCCTAACAGTGCCTTAAACAGTTGCGCATTACAAATATAGATATATATTATGCGTTTGTCTTTAACAGTTGAGATAGTTTTCATAATTTAATGACAATATGTTCTTATTTATACATAATATAGTATCCCATCTCGATCCTAATGTCAAACAGCATCTTCCTGTCAAATTTCATCACGATCGGAGTATCCGTTTAGCCCAAGGAACGTAACAAACAGACAAAGACAGACAGAGTTACATTCGCATTTATAATATTAGTATAGATATGTATAATGTTCCTTGGAAACTCTACGAACCGTGGTTTTGCAATATATAGATGTTAAATGTATTATCTGATTTGTCCTTAAGCCATCAGAATTCAGAAAGTTAAAAATTCTAGACACTTTGTGATCAATCAAACTGAACGTTAAAAGTTTAATAATACTACAACGCATTAAAATTACAAGTTAAATTATAAGTCCATTCTTATTTAGCACGTAAAACACTTCTCACCTTAGAAGCATGAACCCGACCAATAAAAAAGTACTACCGGGTTTTAGCTACCCATTGACATTTAATAGTTATTGTAAGTATCTACCAGTAGTCAGACATTAAGAAATAGTTTTTCATTTATAATCTCATCTTTAAAGAGAACTGTAATCCAATCGTACAGTAAATGACATTAAATTCTTCAGAACATAGATTTCAAATTGGAACTGTAATGAAAAATTGCGTTCCAGCTCCGCGTTGCAGGTCCGGCCGTGGTTCAACCTCCGGCCACGCGAGAACTGTGGCGCTGTTACAGGTCCGACTGGAAGCAGATCCGACAAGCTCTCGGATGTACATCCATCCCTCGCGCAAGTGATACGGGTCCGCGGAACTGCATCCATCCGGACCTACCCATCTCTAGAACACAGGGACTAGTCTTGGGATATCCGACATGAAGATGCAGTAAAGCACAGGGCCTAGGAGAGAACCTTGTGGTACCCCTCCGAGGACGCGTCGTCTGCTTGACCTGGACTTCTCAACTCGTATTCTGAACCCTCTGTGGCTCAGGTAGCATCTAATCAACTTCACATATGGTCTCGGTATACCCGCTGTTATCATCTTCAGCAGCAGTTTCTCGTGCCACACAGTGTCAAACGCCTTGGCCACATCCAACAGTACCATTCCACAATATCGTCGGCGGTTGTAGGCGTCCGTCACTTCTTCTACTACGCGAACTACTTGGTGGGTAGTCGTGTGGCCCGATCGGAACCCGAATTGCCCATCGGGGATGACATGAAGCTGGTGGACTTGACTCATCAAGTGGTTGAGCAGTATCTTCTCGAAGATCGTAGACACCGCCGGTAGTAGGGATATCGGACGGTAGTTTTGCGGAACTGTGAGATCCTTCCCAAGTTTAGGAAGGTCCACGATTTCTGCTTCTTTCAGGCAGCTGGGTATCTTCTCTGTATGAGGATGGTGTTGAAAATCTGAGTCAGTCGCCCGATTGCTGCCGCTGGGAGATGCTTTAAAATGTTGTTGTTGATTCCGTCGCGGCCAGGTGCTTTCTTCAACTGCGTCTATTTTGTGTTTCTACTATCTCCATTTCATCGACCTCTTCTATTTCCTGGTCTTCATAGTTTTCAGTTGCTAGGAAACATCTGAGCTGTCGGCGGACATCGTTGATGTGTTCATCATCATACAGCTCTCCGAATGGTTGGAAGTTATTTTCTTAGACATCTGTAAGGATGTTGGCCTATCATAGGCGGTAAACACAAGTCCCTGTGGTCTATGGAGCGTTCGAACGCGTGTTCTTGAACGGATGAACTTCCTGGTTTGTTCCCAGGCCATCCCATCTTCCATTCTATGTTGGGCAACCCGATCATCCCATTGATCCCTCCTATGCGTCGAGTCTGACTTTTATACGGCGCTCGAGAGGGTTAAGAAGGGTCTTAAAGGTTCAGTTTTTCGTGTTTTCCAGCTTTTTCGCACCTTGTTTTTCTCCCAGATTAGCATCAGCAGCTGGTGAGGGACTTGAAGAGCGCTGCTCTTCTTCTTCTGAAGAGCCGCGTCTTCTGCTGCCTTGAGCGTTGCTCTGGTCCATTTGCCGACTGCGGGGTTAACATCTTCCGTGCCAGTTTGTAGTTGTTCTAGCATAACTGGTTGAAGCTAGTACCTAAACTTTTCCCACACATTGTCTGTAGTCTCAGCCGTTGTCATCTTCAGTTTCTTCTTCCACTTCCCAGTCAACTATGACTGGGTAGTGGTCCGAAGACATTTGGGCTACTGACTGTATTCTATGTAATGAAGATATCGAGGACTTCTGCTCGGTGGTCTTCCACCGCTGGAAAGTGGGTGGGCATTTCTGGTCCCCACACCGCGAAACCAAAGCTTTGGGCTTCCCGCTGCAAAACCCTACCACTGGTGTTTGTAGCTGTGCACCGACCACCACCACCACACAGTCGAGTGTGGGAATGCGTCGCGCGCACACCATCGGTAGAAAACGGCGACGATTCTCGCCTGATGATACGCCCGCGCGCCGCCAGGAGGCAGCACCACCGCCACGGGAAGAAGAGTATATGCATGGAAGATACGCAGCGGCCACTTTAGGCAGATACTCAGCGACCCAGCCTATGCACACCTCAACACACCGTTCGTAGAAAAAGGGAAAAATTGGTCCCGCCATGTCCGGCTGCCAACTTTCCTCCCCTAGAGGTTCAGTGAGAATGAATACTTCGAGGAACTCCACCGCATTTTCTATTGCCACCCACAAGCAACAGCGACAAATCAAGAGGATTCACTGCCAACCATGGGAACACGGAACGACAGCCTACCAGTGATGACCTGACCAAACGCCACAACGAAACGGAACTGCAGACATCCCAGCCCGAGCAAGGCGCCACCACCCCAGGAACTCAAAACCAAGACGCGGAAAAACCAGGAAACCAGCACCAAGAAGAGGTCACAACCACGGACTCGCCAAGGCCATCACCGTTTCAACTGTTCGTCAACTGTCTGAGCCACGCCCATGTCGAAGCAGTCAAGAACCTTCTGGGAAACCATAACATCCAGTTCATCCTGGTGCAACAAGGCACCCCACAGAGGACAACATAGCAGAAACATCACCACTGGAGGACGCGCCCAGCCGGAGGGAAGGAAACGTCCGACAGAAAGGCGCCTCCTCAACCACGAGACACAAGAGGCACACTCTGCAGTCGACAGAACCCCCGGCAGCCGTCACCGCCCAAGCAGGAAGCCAACCCAGCGGGAGAACCATGTCAAAGCACTGGAAAAAGGGGTCAGCGGCCACAATAATCCAGTGCTTCGATGTCAAGGGTTTCGACACTGGGCTAAGGACTGCCGCAACCCGGTGCGATGCGTGCGTTGCGGGAACAAACAAAGCGTTCTAATCTCTGCACGACCACGCTAGGTGGCGCCGACATGCGCCAACTGTGGCGACAACCACGCAGCCTCCTATAGGGGGTGCCCCATAAGAAGGAAGCTCCAAGCAGACACCGAAAGAACTAAACGTCAACCCACGTACACCCTACCAGCAAATGGAGCCAATGGACTAGAGAATCCGTCAATAAACCGAACTAGCCACCACATCCAGGAACAACAGAGACAACCTACCTTACTCACACCAAAACGCCGAAGATTACTCATGACAACCAGCGCAACGGAACAATCTCAACACCGCTGCTGTGACAACGTGAACAGACGCGAAGACCAATTGGGGAGAATGGTTCAATTGCTCACGCAGTTGATAACGACGATGGTCCTCAACGGAACATAGGACCCCAGACAATGGTTTTTAATAAGGGCGCCTCTGGCATCCACAGTCATTTTCCCCCAAAAAATGTAAATAAAGAGAACCCAAAAACAATAATCCTGACACCTAGCGGTAAAGCTGCCAAGGCAGCGTGACACGCATCCATGGCCCTTAAGGCTAAGTTTCGCGTTTATGTCACCACCCAGTATGATGCTCCCTGGTATACTGCTTATAGATGTCATGTCAGCGGTGTCCACCACTGTCCTGGGTGGGTGGTATGCCGCCATTATTGTAATTGGCCCAGTTGCTGTTGAGACCACGATTGCCGTAGCCTTCAGGCTGACTAGATGGGGTAGCGTGGTAGCATGGTGTTTAATGGTCTTCGTGATGTAGATGGTACCTCCCGACGCTCGTCACTAGTGATGGGCTCGATTTCTTCCTCCTTGTTTCCGCCGTCTAGCATGTATCGACGGAGATGGCATTTGACAGGCCGAACGTGCCTCCCGTCCATTAGTTCGGTGATTGGTTTGAAGTTCATCTCGAAGACGTCTGCTAGCAGATTCAATTACGCTGATGGTTTGCAGACAGCTTCTGCTCCCTCGGTTTTGAAAAAGGGGGGGGTTATGTGATGTCGGTGTCGAGTTAACTTCCGCGTCACATTCCATGCCGTGCCGTCAGTCACCTGCAGTGTCGCTACTCTGTCTGCCCACTGGCTGTCTTTGTGGACAGTGACCAGAGCCTTCACTTCACGGATGAGTCTGTTGAGGCATCTATGCCATCATACTGGTTTGCTGTTTGTAGTGGTTTTTGTTTGCGTAAGCGTGCAGTTTTCTTAGCAAGCGGAAAGTCGTCAGAGTTTTCTGCTTTCGTCTGCCTGCTGGTGCTTGCCGGAGGTGTCTTCTTATCGTTCAGGTTCTTTGCAGATGCTTCATCTGATGTTTCGGCTGCTCTATTTTTCTTGCCGTTATTTGGGCACTGTGGTGTGCCGTCTGGAGGGGCTGCATGGTTTGCCGGCGGTGCTGGAACTGGTACACTCGCGGCGTTGTATATGATTTTTCTCCGCGTTTCGTCTCTTTTTTTCTTTGGTAGATACTGCACCAGCAGTTCGAGGTCGTTTTTTTTTTTCAGGGGTAGGTAGCCCAAACTGTCAGGCAAATGATCAACCACACCTGAAGTTGCTCTGGATGTGTTCTGCTGCGTAGCATCCTCTCTGTTTTCTTTTCTTGTGCGTATTATCGTCTAGTTTTCTGGCAACCCGATATAGTGCATCCGAAGGGGACATTCGCGCGATTTGTCCTCGGGTCGCGTAGCGTTACCGGGTGATGTTCTACCGTGCCAACATCATGAGGCTATTGTACAAGGCCGTCCTAGCGATTTGTTTTCGGATCGCAACGCGTAAAATCGTGCAGTTTTCTTCTATGTCGACCTCGCGGTAGGTTGCTGCGTCGCATCGTGACTTCGGGAAGCTGTCCTCGGCTTCTTTCAGGGAATAGCAGGAGTCTGTGTTTCCACCGTCGGTGCCAGACAATAGCTGTTCAGGACTTGCTGGGCTTTCCGAAAAGCTTTCATTACCCAGCTCCACCAAAAGGCGTGTGACCCAGCGTTACGCATCGCTGCCTATGCGGGACGACGACTGCAGTGGACCAGTGTGAATACTGCGAGCCTCTAGGACTGTCAGGCCACAGTACTCCTCATGAAGAGTGGAGTGGCTGCTGGCCGACCTGTCTCCGCCGGTGCCCGGAAGAGAGTGACGCGCAGCGCTGCTCACTGCCTGTAGGTGCTGCACAAGCGGTGGCTCACTCACGCAGCGTTGCGTCGAACCACCTGTCATGGCGCGCGTTTGGACCAATCCCAGATAGCCTTACTATAGCTTATCAGGCGCCACGATACAACGCACTGGGCCTATCACAGCAAGCGTTATTTTGACCAATCACACTACACACTGTCACTAGCCGGTAGCACGCGAGAATACAATCGAACTGGCTAGAGAATGCCAATTTTAATTTTGGGAAGCCCCCAGAACCCGCTCCTCCAATGATAGCAGCCTTCCTGTTATCTACTGCTTGCCTCTGCACATGCATTAAGTTACTAGTTCTATAGGTGATTGTGATGTATTCCATGCATCCAGGCGTCCACCCGTTTACATGGGTCCAAGCGATAAGATAGACAGAAACTTTTGAAAGAAGAGACAGGGCAGAGGGGAAGAAAGTGCCAAGGTTTTACCCCTGGGAAAAAAACCTCTGCGATAGTAAGGTTAGGGAAAAAGAGCGGCTAAATAAGATACTGCCAGTACCGCGACAGATTCTATGCTACAATGTTTGGATGTATGAAGGATTTGTTAGCTATGTTAGGATATGGTATCATGCAACAAATTACAGCTGGTCCACACACCGTCGCTGCCGTTGAGATTGTCAGCTGGTACTGCGCGCCGTTGCTGCCGTTGAGACAGTCCTGGAACACGCCGATTCGTAATTAGTGAGTAACAGGTGTAGTACCTTTTTTGTTTTTACTTGTGGCTTTACGCCTCGTCGACGGCTAAGGTCATTAGAGGCGGGATAGGAATGGGGACAAAGAACGGGAAGGAATTCGGATATGGCCATTTTCAAGGAAGCATCCCAGCATTCGCCTGGAGTGATTTGTGGAAACCATGGAAAACCCAAATCTAGATGCCCTGAAGGGGATTCGATCCCGCGTCCTCCCGAATGCAAGGCCAGAACGTTAACCGTTCACCCACCACGTTCGGTGTGTTGTACGTGTTGGTGAGACGTGATTCGCATCAACAGGGCGCCAGATCGCAACCACTGCAACGCGAAGAGCCTTTCATCATCCCAGGAGTACATGGTAAGTGTTTCGCCGATGGCGACAGCCACAGTGCTGCTAGATGACCACCCCCGCCAGCACGTGTCATCGCCGCCGGGTAAGACAATATTGGAGCAGGATGCATCGCGCTAGCGTGCTACGCTTGCCAGCACACCCGCTGTGCTTACCACCCCGGATACTGTACTAGTGTTGTTTGTAGATTGTTTTCTTGTTGTGTGTGGCTGCCTTCTGCACCCGCGATCGCACTGTAACCACTTTCCTTAGCCCAGTGATTACTTTGCAGGTTTATTAGGGAAAGGGATCCCAACCCAAGTGGCCCTTAATTCTGTCGACAGATTTTTTACTTCTTTATGTATTAGTTTGTTCCTGTCTGTTGAGCAATGTTTTCGGCCGTGGGTGTTTAAATCTGTGGTTGTGATCGTAACTGCCTATAGTGCATATCAAAGGATTTCGCGACATTTGGGATTTCCCGTACATGTTTATGGCAAGCTTCTTAATTACTTGCAGTATTGGCTCGAGTCGGAAATCTCGGTGTAAATCTGTTGTTTGTGTTCCCCAAGGACCATTTGCTATGATCCTGAGTACTTTGTTTTGAATTAATTGCAGTCTCTGAATGTGGGACTTAGCAGAGTACCCCCAAACCGGAGCTGCATACGTCATAAGTGACCAAATGAGTGCTAAGTACATTGTCCGGGCATTCCCTCGGTGTAGTGTGCTTTGTCTGTTTAGCATAGGGTATAGTTTGAGTCTAATATTTGATTTGTTAACCATGTGGTCTATATGGAGCCTCCATGATAGATTCGCGTCAGATTTGACTCCAAGATACTTAACTTCATTCCGGAAATGTATAGGTTGATTGCGTAGTTTTAGCGGTCGACAGTGTTTGTGAATGCGTTTTTGCCTAAGTCTTCGTGTAAATAGGAGTGCCTCGCATTTACCTACGTTGACTTTAATTCGCCATCGTGTGAGCCAAGGTTCAACTACGTTAAGCGCGTGCTGTAATCTATTGTTTATATGAGATGGTTGCCGTGAGTGTTCAAGATAGGCTGTATCGTCAGCATAAATGGCTTGCATCGTTTTGTCTGTGGTCGGAGCTTTATTGACGTATTCTGTGAAGATCGGAGGGCCTATTATACTTCCTTGAGGCACTCCTGCTTGTATTTCCTGAGGTTTAGGCTTCTTGTTGTCAACGCAGACGTGAAACGTTCGGCTAGTGAGGTACGAGTGTATTAGGTGTACCAGTCCGTCCGGGAATCCGTCGTCACTGAGTCTACGAATGAGGCCGTTGTGCCAAAGATGGTCGAACGCCTTCTCGATGTCCAGGAACACAGCTCCGGTAGACGCAGACAAAATATGTTCCCTTTTTACGTGCTCAATAACACCCATTAATTGTTGTGGAGTGGTGCTTTCTGAAACCGAATTGCTCCGGCTTCAGAATGTTATTGTCCTTTATGTGTTGTGTAAGGCGCTCTACCGATTCCTCAACGGCCGGAGCCGTCGGGCCGTCGGGAGCAGCCACAACGGCCGTTTTTCGACGGGAGGGGGAGGTGTTGTCTGGCTCCCAGCGTACCTAGTGCGTCTCCTGGTATTTTTAGAACTCTGGAATTAGAGTTGTGATGAGCCAGATGAAGGCTGCGTCGTATGTTCTACAGTGTGTGCAGAACCTGCTGTTTGGGGCTCTGCAACCTCTGTTGTGATAGATGTTGTTCGTAAGCATTGGGGTGCGGTTGATGTTTCTTTTTGTGTGGGTTGCGCCGTGTTCGTGATCGCGTTAGAAGCCGCGGCAATGTAGGACACATTACTCCTAAGGTGGGCCGGGTTCTGGATCACTTTACACTGGTTTCTTGTAGACGCTTGTGTTTGTGGTTGTGATGCCCCTTTTGCATTCTCTGCATTTCGCTTGACTAGTCGAGCTTGTTCTCGGGGCAGCTAGTTAATACCTAGGATGACCTCCCCCACAATTAAATCATTTACGTTCATCGGGCACCCTAGCTTTGCATGTGTGATTTGGGTCAGCGGGGTGCTGTAAAGCACCGGTCAGTGGCATGGCCATACCGTTGACATTTATGACAGACAAGGGGTGTGTTTGGAGGCTCATACTTCTCTAGTTTTATCACCATGTATCACCTTCTCAAACGTGAGTGATCCGGCCAAGTCTTGCAACTCGACCAGATAGAGAGGCAGTGGAGCCTTCATGTAGGTTCCTCTCATTTGGCTGACCTTCTTGGCAGCCCAGCCGTCACGAAGAAGCGCCTCCTTAACACTGTCGGGAGGAGTGGTAGGATGTATTCCTCTGACTACATGGAGCTGTGTCCTTTCGGTTTCCTGAAAAGTGTGATGTTCGATTTTCTCCTCTCCGAGGTACCTGAGGAGTTTTTCTTCTTTTTCTTTTTAGTAGTCTTCACTTGTAGACACGTATAGTGCCGTGTACTGCCCTGCGAGCTTTGTGTGGTACTGCACAGGGTTGTGTTTTTTAATGAAGGAAGAGTTTTTGTTACCGAGATCACCATAGTTGCGAATCATGACCGGGGGGGGGGATACTCGACTGCGGTGTTGTGGTGGCTGCCGAGGCAGTCTTTTGATTTTGGCTTGTTTCTGCAGGTGCCGCGGGAGTCGCTTCGTGCTCTCGTCGGCTGCTGTCTGTTTGGGCTGACGGCCCTTTTTTGGCATCCTTGCCGGCCTAAACTCTAGGACTGGGGATTGCCCCTCTGGGACATTTTCGTAGAGAAGACTAGTGTGCAGTGTGTAGGACACACTGACATCAACAGGCTTCCCTTGGCTGTCGTTTGCAGACATGGCAAGGCCGTACTCCTGTGAGTCCTCGCACCTCGGGGTGCTTGTCTGCAGGCCACCAGGCATTTCTGGGTCTGCCATCCTGGTGGAAGAAACAAATGCCTGCGTCTGACGACTTTGCCTTTTGTCTGACGTTTGCTTTTCCAGAAATCAGGCAATCGTCGGAAGTTAAACTAAGAAGTGGCGATCCTAGCTTCTATCGGCTCAAGAGAGCGCGGAGGAAGAGAGTGGTCATAGAGAATACATAGTTATCCCACGTAAAGGGGCCGCAGGTACTCAAAATACCCTATATAAAAACGGAGATTCCCGCTGGGGAAGTTAGGGCAAAGCCCAAGGTCTAGGCAGTGACCCGCAGGTTAGGGAGTGTGTTGATCTGGCCCTTAGTTATCACCGCAAGGTTTCAAGGCCAGATGCAACCCAGCAACCGCTAATCAACTCGTAGTCCACTCCATTGTGGAGCGCAGGCTGCAAGGCCGCTACTCAAGGCTGAAGTCCCGCACTCCCTGCCGCGCTTGTTTCCGCTTCCTGCAGGTGGTGCGATCCGCTCGGCTGCCCAGTGTGAAGTCATTCTGGTCTCATCTCTGGCTCCAACGCATCCTTTTAAAGGCTAGTGCCCCTCCTCACCACCGCGCTCCGTAGTTCCTACAATCCGTGGCTTTGTATTACGCCCATAAGGCTAGGTGGCCAATCTTGTCTTTGGCGGGTTTGCACAAACAGCCATTGAGGCAGCGAAAAAAAAGGCCAGGACGAGGGAGGTGACCGGGAATTCGAGGCGACTATTTCGTAGGGAGCCGTTTGACCTGTAGTTTGCTAATAGATGACGCTGCTGCTGCTGCCGGGAGCTAATTGGTTGTTCGTGAAACCGGTTGTAGTCAGGGCACTCGACAGATCGTGCTGCGGCGTTATCAAGCAAAGACTTCGTCAAAACCCCCTAGAATCAGGGAATTACCGCTCCACGGCCCACCCCCAAATGGAGTGGAACCCCCGAGCGACAGTATAGGGTTGTGTCTGTAACCGGATATCTAGCGGTGATAACCAAGGATACAGATCAACATCCCGATAGGAACCGCACGCACACGTATGCTGTTATACGGGCAGGACCAGCCCAAAAATGACCAAAGCAGGACCTACGCTCAAACTGCAACTGGATCTGAAAACCAGAACCTGGAGCCAAGACGAAGGAAGAAACACTGCAGACACACGAGACCAGCAAATGACATGAATGAAAACCTGAATGGGAAGTCATTCATGAAAAAAAAGATGAAAACATTGGAGTCTAACAACAAATCAAAAGACGACACAGCCAAGCTGTTTGCCTTAATGAAAAGTGTAATGTCTCTTCTGATGTAATGGCAGGCCTACAGGTAGGCCAAGCTGACTGCAAGATAGCTATCTGGAACGTCAACAATATCTGTAATAAGAAAATAGAGCTACAAGATTTCATCCGTCGCAATGAACTAGATATAGTCCTCCTCACGGAAACATGCCTAAAGCCAAATGATAAATTTAACATCTCCGGGTACAAGGCATACCGGAACGACAGGATTGGGCAAAATGGCGGTGGGTCGGCTATCCTAATCAGGAAGAAAATATCCCGCCAGTACATCCTGCACCGCAATTGTTATGCATGGAGGCCACGGCGGTAAGGATACACACTATCGAGGGACACATCGTGGTCATCGCGACGTACTTACCCCCAAACAATCCTCTGCACGAATTCGACCTTGACTCCTTGATGGCGACGGGGTGAAATGTCATCATTGGTGGGGATCTGAACTCCAAGCACCCATCGCGGAATTCTACAGCTAGCAATGCTAGAGGGGAGCGGCTCCTGGAATTAACAGAAAGATGTAATATACATGTACTAGGACCAAAGGATCTAACCCACATCTCACATGATAGACGGCGAAGAGGAGACGTCCTTGACGTGGCCGTCGTCAAGGACACCGACCGCAGAGTCCAACTAAAAACAATTAATGACTTGTCCTCAGACCATCAACCGGTCCTGCTTTCAATTCGGTACTGTGTCCTGCTCCACACCTCAGCAAAGATAACCAAGGAAACGAATTGGGACCACTTCATCAGGATTGTCCACAGCAAAATTAAAGCCAACTTAATGTCCAATCCAAAGAAAGAAAGAATCGACCAGGCAATCGAACATTTTGACAGAGTAGTGAAGGACGCTGACAAGCGCGCCTCCACAAAAACAACCCACAGGATACCAACAACCACAGGACTACCACCCTCATATTTAAAACCTAAGGTACCTCTAGAATTCGTCAAGGAAGCTGTGGCAAGCGTTTCCGCGACCCTCGAGACAAGAAGAGGCACAGGCAACTAACCAAGGAGTTGAGAGGACGCCTACAAACGCAACAATGGGAAATAAAAATGGCACAGCTCACCCTCCAGAACAAAGAAGCCTGGCAATTGGTGCGGCCTCTTAAACAGCCAAGGGAATCTAAGGTAGCAATAAACGGATTGGCTGGACAATGTTTCTTGCCAGTGGCGAAGGCAGAAGTCATGGCAGAGCATTTCGCCGCAAAATACGCCGAGGTGGAGTACGCACTAACAGATGCCGGTATGCAGACGGCCGACAATATCAAAGAAACAGCTAAAAACATCATTGATGCACAACCAGATGACGAACCAGTGCTTGCCACTCCAGGGGAAGTCCGCGGAGTAGTAAAGAAACTGCACAAGAATAAATCGCCGGGGGAAGATCGAATCACAAACATTCACTCAAAAATACTGCCTACCAATGGTGTAGTCCTCCTAACCCGGATATTCAGTGCTTGTATGATCCAACGATATTACCCAGACAACTGGAAAGTCGCGAAGATCACGGCCATTCCCAAAAGTTGGAAATACCAGCGACTTCCAAGCAGCTACAGGCCCGTTAGCCTACTCCCCGCCTTCTCTAAGGTTCTAGAGTGGCCAATTCTAAAGAGGATAAACATTAGCCTAGAGGCGGAGAAAGCCACACGCAATGAGCAATTCGGCTTCCAAAGCCCCGTGGGTACCACGAGCCAGCTCATTCGATTAACTGAAGACGTGTCCCAGGGGATTCAATATGAGAAACTCGACGGCCGCTGTGTTCTTGGATATTGAAAAGGCGTAAGATAATGGCTGGCACGCCAACCTTATCACTAAGCTAAGAACACAGACGTCCAACCGTTACTGCTACGTTCAGTTAATCGGAAGCTGCCTCACCAACCGGAAATTCTGTGTATGTGTCGATGGACATAGGTCCACACTGCATTCCATCCCTGCAGGAATACCACAGGGGTCGCCGATCCCACCAATCCTGTTCAACTGTTATGTCAACTACCAACCGGCAGCACCTTACATAAAATTCGCCCAGTTCGCCGATGACACAACGATCTACTCAACAGGCCATAAACCCAAAGTTGTAGTCAACCGAATGCAACGGGGCCTCAATCTTTTAGACAAATAGTGCCGAATCAACAAAATAAAAGTCAATGCAACAAAGTGCGCAACGGTGTACTTTACCAAAACAAGGCCAGCACTTACTACAAAACTAAAAATAATGGGCCAAGAAATCGAATGGAAGAAGGAAACAAAATTCCTTGGCATCACACTGGACTCAAAACTTCTCTTCCCCAACCACATCCTGGACAGGCGGAGACAAGGTCTGGCAGTTATCCAGAACCTTTTCCCCATACTGCACAGCACGGAATTAACGACCACAACGAAACTCAGACTATACAAATCCGTCATTCTACCCCTTCATGCTTTACGGATGCCAAGTGTGGGGAACGGTGGTGAACTATAACATCCTTCACCTACGACGACTCAAAAACCGATGCCTTAGGACAATCCTTAGAGCACCAAGGTTTACAGCAATAGCCCACGTACACAACGAGACTGATACCGAAACCATACGGACAGAAATACTCTGTCAGACAGAGAAATTCTACCAACGAATCGATAACGCAAGAGATACAGACGAGAGGCTCCATATCCTTGGCACAACAATGCCAAGGCCCTGGCACTCGCACAGAGTACCTTTAAGCATTATATACCAGCCTGAATAACACTGGTATGATACATAAGAAAACTGTAGGGGTTTTTGACATAAGGCCGTCCTAGAAGACCATAGCCATGTTTTCCCCTCAAAGCGCAAATAAAAAGAGTCCCCAAAACCAACCCATCCAATAAAATTGACACTTAGCAGTAAAGCTACGAAGGTAGGGGGACATCAACAAATACAGCCCTTGTCAAAGATGAATGAAGAGTACCTGGGGTCATCTGAAAGTGAAGATCGTGAAATATTGGAAGAAAATACCAAATCAGAAGAATGTCAATGTGAAGAAGATGAAGAAAAAAGTCAATTTGAAGAAGATGAAGAAGAATTAGCTACCATAAGTAATAAAATGGAACAACAATCATCCAAATATAGAAATATAAGAAAAATCACACCAAAAAGACTATACCAAGAAACTAATAAATCCAAGGAACCCTTCAAAATCACTACCAATAAAAGATCTGAATTACTTGGTAAAGAATATGACACAGAACCAACAAAAACAGACGAAAACTCGGAAGAACCGCCGGGAACTACGAGCGAAACCACGACCCAACCAAAACAGCATCTTCCCCCAATTGTTGTTTTTGGAAAAATAAACTACACGGATTTGAACAACAGACTCAAGAGCATGATAACTGGAGAACTGAAAGGTGTATTTAGATGAGACTGCATGAAATATTATGCGGAATTAAAAGAAGACCACACAATCATCCAGAACTTCTTTAAAAAGAGTAGTATAAGTCATTTCAGTCATCAAACTCAAGAAGAAAGGCCTTTAAAAGTTATTATTAAAGGATTACCACCCACTATAGCAACAGAAGAAATCGATGAAGACCTAAGAGCCAAAGGATACGAGGTTCAAGCGGTCCACCAATTTAAAATGCGAAACCAGGAGATAAGGGAGTTCATACCCCTACCAACATGCACTGTAAGTTTGACAAGCGGCCAGCAATCAGACAGAATATACAACGAACGTGATATCCTCTATATGAGGGTCCAAAACGAACGATACCATTCTCAGAACGGCCCACCTCATTGCACCAAATGTCAGAGGCACGGGCACACGTCAAACTATTGCTACCTGCCAAGCCGCTGTCAACTGTGCGAAATCACACCTGACAAAGGATTGCCGCCTCCACAAGACGGAGAGAGCAAAATGTGCCAACTGCCAGGGTGATCATGCAGCATCTTGGTGAGGATGCTCAGAGTACCAGAAACTCCTACACCCACCACGCACAAGTAAAAGGCAAGGAGGAAAAGACGAAAGAGACACGAAAGAGAAAAATAATACCAATGAAACAGATAACTTAAGAAGAAGACACCAAAGGAATAATGACTCAACCAAGAACAGGCAAAAGTCTCGCTCATATGCACACGCCCTTTGAGTAGATGAACAAGACCCAAAAAATAAGTCTAAGAAAAACGAACAAGACTCAATAAAGAAAACGCAATAAAAGAAGAAAAGATAAGAATGAAGATTCGGAAAACGAATCCGATGATAAACACAAAAAGAAGCCACAACAGAAGAAGGCTGACCATAATGTCATATCAGAAGACAAATCTGATGACATATCCAGTTTTTTCGGATCGGATATGGATTTTTTTAACTCCTAAAAAGAACAATGGATAAGATGAAAAAAGCACGAGGATTACAAAAACTCTTAGTCCTGCTTGAAGGTGTGATGGCCCTAGCGAAATAATGGCGCAAACACATTGCCTTAAAAACATGACAGCTGCAATATGGAATGCAAACAACGTAAAGAGTAAGCGAAATGAATTACTGAACTTCTTCAATAGAGAAAAGTCGACATCATTTTGATAACAGAATCTTTTCTTCAGCCAACAGGCACATTCATTTTAACTGGATACCACGAATATAGAACGGATAGAGTTGGTAAAAGAGGAGGAGGCACAGCTATAGCCATACGCAAAAACTTGCCACACGCTCCAATATCTAATCCACAACTGAGCGAACTAGAGGCCACAGCAGTGTGCATCCACTGAAGAGAAGGACACATAACATTTGTCAGTGCATATCTAGCCCCAAATAGGAACTTACACGATCCGGATCTAGACGAGATACTGGCTATAGGCAACAAGGTCATAATTGGGGGAGATCTCAACGCCAAACACTATCGCTGGAATTCAACAAGCAATAGAAATGGCGAACGGTTGTTACAAATGGGCGAACTTAGAGACATAGATGTTTTCGGACCAACTGAAGCAATGCACATACCTTTCAAGCCGAGTCATAGACCGGACGTGCTGGACATAATAATCGCCAAAAATATATCCAGCCTTATAGAATTGTCCGCGTTGAATGACCTCTCATCAGACCACCTCCCAGAACTGCTCACTATCCAAATATGGCTTTTACGAAAAACCAAAGAAAATAAAAGAAACAGACTGGAACCTTTTTACCAGGTTTATTCACAATAAAATTAGAACGACATACAATGTCTCAACTACAGAACGAATCGAATCAGCGATACAACATTTTGACAATGTGGTTTTGGGAGCGGAAAGAAGAGCCTCTACCACAATTTTATTAGATAACCAACAACAAGAAGAGTTTCCAGCTATTTTGGAAGATCTACGTTACCTGTGTAATAGCTACAGAAAATTATGGCAGCGATACCGCGACCCAATGGACAAGAGACACTACCTCCAACTTCCACGTCAACTAAAAACTCGGCTACAAGAAAGAAGAACTGGGAGGACAAAATGTTACAGAACAAAGAGGCGTGGCAATTAATTAGAGCCTTAAAAGAACCGAGACAAGCAAATATTGCAATAAACGGACTGGTCAGACCTTGCTTCCTTCCTGTAGCTAAGGCTGAAATACTAGCCGAAAACTTTGCAGCTCAGTAAACCCGACAAGCCTAGGAAACAGAACGTCAAACATTGGAAATCCTCCAACAACCAGCTGCCGAACAGCCGGAGCTACCAGCCCCTGGTGAGGTACGAAGCATAATAAAGAAACTTGCAACAAATAAAAGCCCAGGACATGACAAAATTAAAAACATACATTTGAAAAACCTGCCGAAAAGGGGCTTAGTGTTCTTGACTAGAATTTTTAACAGCTGCCTCCTAAATTGTTACTACCCCAAAGCCAGGAATCTAGCAAAAGTTAAAGCCTTACCAAAACTTGGAAAGGACCACCGTCAAGCCATAAACTAACGTCCAATCAGTCTACTGTCATCAACATCCAAGGTGCTGGAAAGAATCCTGCTAAAGAGAATTAACACCAATCTCGAGGAAGAGAAGACAATAAGACCAGAACAGTTCGGATTTCAAAACCGAATAGCTGCGACAACTCAACTGCTTCGAATTATAGAAGATATATCTAAAAATTTCAACCTTAGTAAATCTACAGCAGCAGTATTATTAGACATAGAAAAAGTTTATGGCAAGGTTTGCCACGCTAAACTTATTCAGGAATTAATGACACATACGGCCATTAAACACTGCTACATCAAATTTATCGCCAGTTACTTAGCAGAAAGAAGATTCTATGTAGAAGTTGACGGTCAGAGATCATCGATATTTCCGATACCAGCTGTAATTCCACAGAGCTCTGTGATTTCACCGCCACTCTTCAAAATTTACATAAATAGAATCCCTACTCCTCCTCACGTGAAGCTGGCCCAGTTTGCCGATAACACTACAGAACCGATTCATTTCTGTACTCATTTTTTCCACGAGCGATTAAGGAGTGGAATAGAAAGGATTTACAGGGCGACTAAATATAAAATCCGACAGGAGTAGCTTTCGATAAAGTACTCCGGCCATCCTGATCTGGGTTTTCCATGGTTTCCCCAGATCGCTCCATGCGAGTGCTGGGATGGTTCCCCACAATAGCCCATGGTCGCCTCCTGCCATATTCCGTACATCCCTTCCAAACCACTAACTTCCCAGATAGGTGCAATGGTGTGTGGCGGAGGGTACCTCCGCCACACACTTTTAGTGAATCGCGGAGTAATAGTAATAGTACACGACAGGAAGAAGACACGATCTTAGCGTTGCTCACCTACAACAAGGACTTGATGAGGTCAGTAAATGGTGCAGAAGCTAGAAAGTCAAAATCAATCCTGGGAAATGTGCAGGTATTTATTTTACCAAAAAAAGGCCACAGCTATATGATACCTTGAAGATTATGGGCCAAAATATTCCCTGGGTTAAAAGAACATTGGTACCTGGGGATAATACTGGACAATAAATTACTTTTCCGACAACATATAATGGACGGGAGAAACAAAGGCCTATCAGTAATTTCAACTTATCACCAGTATTACGAAGCAGCAACCTACTATTAAATACTAATACTAATATATGCTATGTCCGTGCGGCGGCCGACGTCGAACGGCGGAGGGGCAGTCCGCAGAAGATGGTCACGAAGAACCCGAACAAGTCCAAGGAGCAGGCCGAACGGAATCCAAAGACGCGCACTAGGTTGTATCCGACGTGAGGTTTACAGAGTCCGAAGAGAGCGTACCGAACGTCACCGAGAACAAGCACAGTCACGAGTCCCGAGAAGCGATTCACTGAGTCCGAGAGAGAGTACCGTAGACGTAGCCGAGACGAAACACTGTCGAGAGTCCAAGAGACGAAGCACAGTTGACGGAGACACGACTGAAAGCGCAGCGAACACCGAACTGGATGAATGGAGCTGCGCTGGCTTATTTATATCCGAGCCGGGTCGGCTCTGATTGGCCGTGGCGGAAACTGTGCTGCGGTGGCGCTGGATTGGCCTGATGCCAGCGCCGTCTATACTATGTCGATTTCCATGCCACCTACCGGGCATGCCGCAATATCAGGACGGGATACCAGATCCCTCCCCCCTGAAGTTGGCGCGTACGGACGGAAGCGCCCTTGACGATGCTTGGGGTGATGAGGCTGGAATGATTGTGGTATCCCGGCCGCATCATGCGCTGTCGTACTCCATGGTTGAGGACGTGGTGACGTGGGTGCCGATGTGGTTGTTGGATGGTTGATGGATGTGTCCATTTCGACGTCACTCTCGTCCGGCACTGCTGGCTTTCTTGGGCGCAAGTTGTATCGTCGTTGTGGGGAGGGTGGTTGTGGGACCTCTGCTAATGGCGCTGATGGTGGTATACTGTATTCTTCCTGATATTGTTGTGATGGTGATGGGCCTGTTGTGATGTGAGGACGCAGCTGGTTTTGATGACGGCGTTCTATTCTGTGTGGCGTTTGTACTGAGACGACACGGCGTCCGTGTGTCCCCACTACTGTTGCTGGCACCCAAGTAGCGTTCCCTCCGTAGGCGCGTGTCCCAGACCGCGCTGCCTGGCGTGTACCGATGGGACGGTCTGGACCGGGGCTCTGCCGGTGATGGTGCCAGGAGGTGCAGCATCGTTCGTGGTTGTCGCCCATGGAGCAGTTCTGCTGGGCTGCGACCATTAATTGGTGTTGTCCGGTATGTGCTGAGAAAGAGGGTGAGGGCGGAAGACGTCGTAGCTGACTGTACCTCTTTCAGCATTTAGTTGTTTGAACGTCCTTACGAGCCGTTCTGCTTCGCCATTTGAGGCGGGATGGAATGGAGGACTGAAGATATGTTTGATGCCGTTAGCCACGCAGAATTCTTCGAATGTCGATGCTGTGAATTGGGGCCCATTGTCTGAGACGAGGGTGCGTGGTAACCCCTCGATGGCCAAAACCTGGCTTAATGCATTTAGTGTGGCTTCCGTCGTTGTGGATGCCATGCGAACAACGTACGGGTACTTTGAATAGGCATCAATTATAAGTAGCCACATAGTTCCCAAAAATGGGCCTGCAAAATCCAGATGAATACGGTCCCATGGTTGGCGGGGTGTGGGCCAGGGGGCGAAAGCTTGCGGTGGCGCTGCCTGATGTTGGGCGCAGGCTGTGCAGCTGCGTACCATCTTCTCGATGTCTCGGTTGATTCCTGGCCAATAAGCATGTCTTCTTGCGAGATTTTTCATACGGGACATGCCCCAATGTCCTCGATGCAGGAGCTTTAGAATTTGTGAGCGCAATTCCGCTGGGATGACCACACGATGTGTGTCGTTTTCTGCGTCCAAAAGGATGACGCCGTCTGTGACCGAGAGTCTGTCAGATATGTGGCGCCATGTCTTCAACTCGTTGTCCATTCTGCGTGTGAGGTATGTTGGCCACCCGTGAATGATATAGCGCAGGACCTGGCGCAAGATTGGATCCCGCTGGGTGGCGGAGGCGATTCGGGCTGCTGTAATGGGGAACCCGTCCACTGTCTGCTTCCTCTCTGTGTCGATATGAAAACACAGTACTTCCTGTTGGTCGAATTCCGGATCGGGGCCGGCAGGCAGGCGTGATAGGGCGTCGGCATTGGAGTGTTGTGCTGTTGGCTTATATTGGATTGTATAATTATAAGCACTCAGAAACATCGCCCATCGTTGGAGGCGTTGGGCCGTTCGCTCTGGGAGGCTGGAGCGGGGTCCAAATATTGCCACCAACGGTTTGTGGTCGGTGATGAGGGAGAACTTGGTTCCAAATAGATATACATGAATTTCTTGATAGCGAAGACTATTGCCAATGCCTCTTTCTCGATCTGCGAGTAGTTGCGTTGTGCTGGCGTCAATGTCTTAGAAGCAAACGCTATCGGTTGTTCAGAGCCGTCTTCATTCCTATGTGCGAGTACCGCCCCGATTCCATATGCTGAGGCGTCAGCTGCCACGACTAGGGGCCGTGTAGGAGAAAACGGCGTCAGACAAGGAGCAGACCTTAGCATGCGCTTTAGCCGGTCGAAGGCCCGTTGACAAGAAGGGGTCCAGTTGTAGGCAACGCCCTTTTTCCGGAGCTGGTTGAGGGGTTGTGAGATGTGTGCCGCTTGTGGCAGAAACTTTGAGTAGTAATTTATTTTCCCGAGGAAGGCTTGTAGTTCTGGCAGATTCTTTGGGCGGGGTAGGGAATCTATGGCGGCCACGTTGCGGTCTGATGGTCTAATTCCCTCTTTGTTGAGCCAATGGCCGAGATATTCTACTTCCTCTTGAAAAAACCGACACTTCTCGAGGCGACACCTCAGCCCTGCCTCTTGTAATGCTGCAAATAGCGTGCGCAGGTTTTGTAGGTGCTCCTGGCGAGTGGTTCCTGTGACAATGATATCGTCCAGGTAGTTTGCGCATGCCGGGATGTGTCGCAATAGCTGCTCCAAGTATCTTTGGAATATTGCCGGTGCAGAAGCGATGCCAAACGGGAGGCGCTTGTATTTGTAGAGTCCAAACGGTGTGTTGATGACGACGATGTTTTGCGATTCCTCATCTAGTGGAAGCTGCAAGTATGCATCTGCGAGGTCAATCTTGGAGAAATATTCGCCGCCCGCAAGTTTAGTGAGAAGATCTTCTTGTCGTGGGATTGGATACGTCTCGACTTGAGACTGGGCGTTGATCGTAGCCTTAAAATCTCCACATAACCGGAGGGTGCCATTGGGTTTCCGGATGATGACCAGTGGTGTAGCCCACGCACTGGATTTGACAGGTTCGATTACTCCAATCTTCTGAAGCCGGTCAAGTTCCTGTTTTACTGCTGCACGTAAGGTGACCGGAATAGGTCTGGCACGACAAAAGCGAGGTACTGCACCGGGCCGGAGGGTGATGTGAGCCTCGAAATCTGAGGCGCACCCTAAGTCTGGCGTAAAGATGGGTGCGAACTGAGTACAGAGGTCCTCTAGGTCCTGGAATGGGACCGAGTCCGATATGACCTGGACTTCGTCCACGATTGAGAATCCGAATCTGTTGAATGCGTCTAACCCAAAAATATTAGTAGCCGAGGGCTGATCCACCACAAAAAAGGTGATTGGTCTGGTGACTTGTTTGTAGGCGGCCGTGATGCAGACCTGATCCCGCAGGGGAATGTCTCTATTCCCGTACGATACCAAACGCCGTGAAGTTGGAGACAACGGTGGTGAGCCTAGTTGAGCGTAGGTGGCTTGGTTTATCAGCGAGACGGTTGCCCCCGTGTCCACTTGAAAACGGATGTCCTGGGTGGCGACTCTAAGAGTTAAGAATAGTTTCTGTGAGAGCGGTTCGCCAGTATGAGCTGCGGTCTGTAGTGTGTTGACCGTTTCTTGCTGCATGCGGGCTATCGGGTTGGGGCGAGGTGCCCGGATTCGGCAGACTGACCGCAAGTGTCCCTCTTTACCGCAGCGTGTGCAATGTGCCCATGTAATGGACGGTTTTGAGACATATTAGTTAAGGTTAAATATTAGTACTTTAGTTGAAAGCAACGTCCCGTACGCACGCGGAGAGTTCGCGTGAGGTTAGCCTCGTTTTGCAGACGCGAGCGTCAGCAGATGCCAGGACGGAAGGCGTTGACCGGGGTGATGACCGATCGAACATCTAGAACGTTCGACGATCGGGATAAATTACGAGCGACGGTACGCACTCGCTCTCTTCTGCAAGTATCAGTACTGTAGGGCAGACACTATGTCAGTTTAACGGTTAGGGTGCCTCTCTCCGTAGCCGGGTCTCGCGTCATGGTCGATAGCAGGCAACATCGCTACCAAGACTGGCTGCTAGCCATTCACTATTGTAAGTAATGGATCCACCATCTATACTTTGAGTAGATCATTAACGTCAAGAAACTATGGCTTCAGTTATTAGTACCATCGGGGTTAGCCTAGCAGGCAGTATTCATTCGGATGTATTGGCTTCAGTCTAGAGTGTACAATAAACTCCTATCGTAGCAGTTAGACGCCTTGTCTATCGTACTAGAAGTAGAAGAACCTATAGCTAGCCATAGCCCAGTTCAATGATGATTACGTAGTACTATTATAAAGCAAAGGGTTATGTCCTTAACCATGTGGTGTCAGTTATCCCGATTAACAGTAATCCATCTAGCCGCCGTACTACGAGGAGACAGCAGAAGTTGCCGAGGCAAACTGTGGGAATACTTCGCACAGGTCAGTACCTAGGATCTGGTCGCTTTCTCCAATGCCACATTGCGCTCACAACTGCAACAACCTCTAGCATTAAGCCCTAGGCCCATACGAGCGATCACACGCAGTGCCATGATAGGAAGGGCGGCCCACCACTCAACCATCCTGTCAACTAATCGACTAAGCCCAAAACGGTCGACTACACCCAACGGTCGGGGCAATCTGCCCGTGAGTGCGAAGTGAAGCACTGTGGGCAAGACGGCAGGGGCCTCTGGAATCGTCGGCGGGGTGGGGGTCGGGGTTCGGACGTCATAGATACGTCAGACAGCGATGGCGTCCTGCTTTGTTGGTGTCTGGAGCGCGCCATGGGTTTGCCTTGTGCGCGGGAGTTGTGTTGTGATGTTTTGACCGCCGCTACTTGTGGGCGAGCCATGAGGCGCTCGTTCGCTGCTTGCGCAATTTCATGCGAGTGCGCGATGCGTAGAATGTCCTCGAGTGATGGGTTGTCCAGCTTCAGTGCCGCTGTGCGCACCTCTGGGTCTGGAGCTAGCTGCACTATGACGTCGCGGATCAGGGAGTCTGTATATGAAGCCCTGCCCTTTGCGTTTGAGCAAGTGAAGTCGCATTTACGGCTAAGACCTTGGAGATCAGTCACCCATGACCGGTATGATTGTCCCGGTTGTTTGTGATACTGATGGAACTCAAGGCGGGAGGCCACCTCGTGGTATCTTTGAGAGTAGTAGCTTGTTAGCAGAGTGCACATTTCGTTGAATGTGAGGGCGACCGGATCTGATAATGGGGCCAGTTTCTTCAGGAGGAAGAACGTGTCGGGTGATGCCCACGACAGAAACAGCGAGCGCTGTAAGGCATCGTCCGTCACCTGGAATGCCGAGAAATGCTGTTTGAGCCGATGCAAATATGTGTCCCAGTCTTCCTTAGCGTCATTAAATGGTGGAAACGCTGGCGGCCGGATGTGTGAATTTTCCGAGGCCTGGACTGACTTGGCCTCCTGTGCTAACAGTTTCTCGAGTATTACTTGGAGCGTTTGCTGTAGCAGCGCTGTCTGCTGTTGTTGTTGCTCCAGAATACGAGTTACGGTGTCCATGATGCCAGCTGATAACCTTTTTCCTCGTCGCCAATTGCTATGTTCGTGCGGCGGCCGACGTCGAACGGCGGAGGGGCAGTCCGCAGAAGATGGTCACGAAGAACCCGAACAAGTCCAAGGAGCAGGCCGAACGGAATCCAAAGACGCGCACAGGTTGTATCCGACGTGAGGTTTACAGAGTCCGAAGAGAGCGTACCGAACGTCACCGAGAACAAGCACAGTCACGAGCCCGAGAAGCAATTCACTGAGTCCGAGAGAGAGTACCGTAGACGTAGCCGAGACGAAACACTGTCGAGAGTCCAAGAGACGAAGCACAGTTGACGGAGACACGACTGAAAGCGCAGCGAACACCGAACTGGATGAATGGAGCTGCGCTGGCTTATTTATATCCGAGCCGGGTCGGCTCTGATTGGCCGTGGCGGAAACTGTGCTGCGGTGGCGCTGATTGGCCTGATGCCAGCGCCGTCTATACTATGTCGATTTCCATGCCACCTACCGGGCATGCCGCAATATCAGGACGGGATACCAGAATATACATCCGTTATTCTACCATTTTTATTATAAGGATGCAAGATATGAGGGCTGGCAAGTCAAACCAACTTACAACAAATCCGACTAGTGCAGAACAGATGTTTAATAATGATACTTAACGCACCAAGGTACACACCAATAGTAATCCTATATAATGTAACAAATATTCTCTTAATAAACACATAATTATTTAATTCAACCGAAAAATTTAATAAGAAGTTAAATGAAGCCAGAGGCGAGAGCAATGGCATAAGTACAAAGTTCTCCTCAGTATTCTATACCAGCCAACGTACAGGAGAACAGAACACGAACTCCACAGGGGTTTTTTCACCATTAGGACCATCTTAGATGGTCATAGCCCTGGTTTTCCCCCTGAACGTGAAATAAAAAGTGTCCCAAAACAACACCCTAACCTGACACCTAGAAGTTATACTACCAAAGATAGTGGGACTTCACCAACAGCCACTGAGGCAGCGAAAAAAAAAAATTAACGTAAAATAAAAAAAAGGACGAAACTGGCGAACTTTTCACACTGATGAAAGGAGTCATGTCCCTGCTAAAATAATGTCGAGATTAATAGGGAATCATAAACACCTCAAAATTGCAATTTGGAATGGAACAACATACGAAACAAAAAATAGAGCTCTAGGACTTCATCCAACGGTTTGAGCTGGATATAGTACTGCTGATAGAGACTTCCCTAAAACCGAACGACAAACTCAAAATCTCAGGACAAACAATCTACCGGAATGACAGGCAGGGACAACGTGGAGTAGGGACGGCTATAGTCATAAACAAAAAACCTTACCCATGAACCCATCCAATCACCGCAACTAATCGACATGGAGACCACAGATATAAAAATCCACTCTGCGGATGGCCACATTACACTGGTGTCGGCGTACCTCGCACCCCAACCGGACAGTATAAGAACAGGACCTAGATGCGCTGCTAGGAACAGGCAGAAGGGTGATAACTGACAGCGACTGGAACTCTAAGCACCACGCTTGGAACTCAAGGGTGAACGAGAACAAAGAGGAACGCCTCCTAGCGCTAGCAGAGAGGCGCAACATTCAAGTGCTAGGCCCCAAAGCAGCGACGTACATCCCCCACAACCGTCAACACCAACCGGATGTCCTTGACGTGGCAGTCGTGAACGACATCCCACGTCGGATTAAACTTGAAGTCGTCAATGACTTCTCATCCGACCACCAACCTGTCCTACTCCAAATAAAGAACTGGGTCCTACCACACACGAGCGAGAAATTATCCAAAGAAATGGACTGGAATCAATTCCACAAAACAGTCCATAACCGAGCCATAAGGGGGCACCCATTAATGACGTGTAGTGTTTTTCCGCAATTCCGGACCCACCCCCTTCTGGTGAGACTTCGTGAAATCTGGTCGGACCCCCTACTCTAAAATGACGTGAGATTTTGAAGGAGATCCCCCTCCCCACTAATCGACCTTGCTACTTTTTGAGACCTTTTTTTAGGTCTCATTTATATATATACTAGCTGACCCGGTAAACTCTGTTCCGCCTTAGAGGCAATAAATAATCATATTTTTTATTTCAAACCACAAACTTTCAAGGATTGGCCTTGTGATTTGTTAATGGTCATAGTGAATGCAAGACCGTGTAAAGGTCGCTTTTTGTATAATAGGGAATTAGTTAATAAAAGAATTAAGTAAGTCATATGTCACTTAAACGTGACATGGTGCTGGGTGAGCACACAGTTAAACGTTACTCAAGTGTAGCTCTTGCTAGAACGTTCGGCGAGAATGCCGTGTTCAGCACCTTATTCGGGTTGCCGACCGCACAACTGGGTCAGCCTGAACTGCACACACGACAGGTTCACGTAACAAACCCCTATATTAAGGCCGGCAAATCATGCCTCGGCCACAGCTGTTGGAAACCCCCCAGAATCTGTGCCAGACGTCGGAAGCCCGGGTCGCGACGTCGACACTCCGCCACCCGCTACCCAGCCAGCACTCAGCTTCCAGTCAAGATCTTCGACGCAACTACTGTAAGCTACTGTTCAGTTACTCCGTGGACTCTTGCCAGAGGCGCCGACCGCTCTGTAACTAATCTCTGGAATAAATCAAGGTGCCAGCCCAACGCGCCTTATCATTTAACATAGAACCAGCCCTTCTCTCGGTACTTGGTGTCAGAGCAATTAGTTAACTATCTAAGCTGCCCAGAATATCGGCAGCCGAGGGAACGAGCAGAGATCCTGGACGACGTGAATTCCTGGCAAGTAAGTAACGTAGAGAATAATATCTCCGGCCTCCACTCTGTCAATCCTGACGGACGAATCAGTCAGGCCTAGCCACACGGCTGATTAACCCACAATTGCTAAAGTGGGACGTCACAACGGATCGGAAATTGAAGTCTTTTAAACTCAAACGGCATATCGCTTGGGATCATCGGGTTCCTCGGAAAGAGAACTTCCTCACCTTCGGATTTCCCTTTGAGTATCGTCGCGTAAATCACATTGTTCATCAATTTACTTAGCACCAAACGTGTACCGTTGCACAGTTTTGGTTTGTTTATGTTTCGAAGCATGATTACTACGGAGCACACCTTTAGGCGTAAATTGTGCGACAGAGCGTGGTGGTGTAACGGGTAGCGTTCTGGCCTCGCATTCGGGAGGACGGCGGTTCGAATCCCCGTCCGGGCATCCAGATTTGAGTTTTCCATGGTTTCCCAAATCACTCCAGGCAAAAGCCGGGATGCTTCCTTAAAAAGGCCATGGCCGAATTCCTTCCCATTCCTTGTCCCCATCCTTTCCCGTCTCTAAAGACCTAGCTGTTGAGAGACGTAAAGCAGTAAAAAAAAAAAAAATGTGGGGTGGTAAGCCAGGCACATCCAAGGAGATTAAAAATTCAATTGGATAGTTGGTGGCTTCATCTTCATTTGTTACACAGTCAATAGATTTGAATGAATGCATTGTTCCAATGATCTCATTCTGGATTATGTAGTTTAGGTCATCTACATCTTTATTCTTAGCCGCTAAAATTGCTCGCTCACTCAACCGTTCATTATTTTTGTAGTTAGTAATGATGTTTGGAAATACTTTGTTGATAAGTTTGTCTTTCGATGAGACAAAGTTACAGAAATTATGAGGAAATGAAATCAATCCGCTCGATTCGTCGACAGTAATCGATTTTGCTTTTTAGGTATCATAGTATTGCATGCTTTTAAACAAATGCATTCTATTTTCATAGTCGAAACTTTCCTGATAGGTGGCATGGGTCTAAATGTAAACACACTGAACAAATAAACACACAATTGGTTTTCGAGAGAAGCGAAAATTTAAAAGCAACCAAGAAAATGCCACATACGGAGAAAGGAATGGTAACACGTACTTTAGTGGTATTATTTTCGCTGATAACAGGCAGGCATAGATCAATATCCATAGAGCCTAATCAACTTTTACCATAGACAAAATTACGTTTAGCTGTAATTTGCGTTTTGTTATTCCAAGTCAGATGAGTTTTTGTTATTACACGTTTTACAGTGACTTGTATTCTCTTTGACGTTTTGTTATTCCAAGTCAGATGCGTTTTTGTTACACCACGTTTTATAGTGACTTGTCACGTCACATGGAAACGCGGTCTAACAAGATAAAAAGTATCCTATGTCCGTCTCCTGGTTTTAAGCTACCTCCGTACCAATTTTCAGCCAAATCGGTACAACCGTTCTTGAGTTATAAATAGTGTCACTAACACGACTTTCTTTTATATATATATATAGATATTTTTTTTACATATTGCTTTCGCCTCGTCGACGGCTAAGGTCATTAGAGGCGGGATGGGACTGGGTACAAGGAACGGAAAGGAATTCAGCCACCGTCTTTTGGAAGGAATCATCCCGGCATTCGCCTGGTATGATTTGGGGAAATCATAGAAGACCCAAATCTGGATGCCCGGACTGGGATTCGAGGTCGCGTCCTCCCGAATGCGAGGCCCGAACATTAACCGTTCACCCACCACGCTCGGTTTAGGTTTCATTCTTCCAAGGTCCAAATACACCCCTAAAGTCGACTTTCGCGTCAATTTATAACCTTCTTTTTTTTAGCTCTTCCATTCTAAAAGAATTTAAAAACTTCACGTGAGATTTCCGTTGCCTCCCCTCTTCCCCCTTGGTGAGGTTTCGTAAGATTTCACCAGACCTCTCCCCCCTCCCCTCCTTTTTCACCTCACGCACGTCATTAATGGACGCAACCTAACCACAGTAAACCTAACAACAAAAGACGATATTGTTGAGGCAATAAAACACTTCAACTAGGTGGTGCTGGAAGCTGACAGGAGAGCCTCAACTACAGTCATCTACCCACCCTACACCGACGAGCTACCACCAGAGATTGAAAACATACGCTACCTCAAAAACACGGCAAGAAAGCAATGGCAGCGGTTCAGAGATCCCCACTATAAAAGAAGATACAAACAGCTTACCTCAGAGCTGAGGGACCGAATGTCAGAATACAAATCAGAAAATGGGAGACCAGAATGAAGAACCTAATCTTAAACAACACAGACGTTTGGCAACTAGTGCGCCCCGTCAATGCCCCAAGGGACGCCAGCCCCGCAATCACCAGATCATCAGGGCCGTGCTTTCAACCAGTGGCCAAGGCAGAGGTACTGGCCGAGTACTTCGCCAGCCTATACAGGGAGGTTGAATACGACCTGAAGGCAGCAGAAGCGCGCGTAGCCAAGGATATCAAAAACACGGCTTGGAACATCTTGAAACACAACCGGAGGATGAGCCAGAGTAACGACACCGGACGAAATCCGAAACATAATTAAAAAACTGGCTGACAACAAAGCCCCAGGTGCCGACAGGATTTTAAACTCAAACCTGAAGAACCTGCCGAGGAAAGGGATCGTTCTCGTCACCAGGATATGCAATGCCTGCCTTCTCCAAACATACTTTCCGGACGCATGCAAAGTCGCCAAGGTCACGGCCATACCCAAACGAGGGATAGATCAGCGATTTACAACAAATTACAGACCCATCAGCCTACTCCCCTCCGCCTCCAAAGTGCTGGAGAGAACACTGCTCAAGCGGATAATTAACACTCTGGACGTGCAAAGGACAATCCGCAAAGAACAGTTTGGCTTTCAGAATAGGATTGGAAGCACAAGCCAGCTCCTCCAATTGACTGAGGACGTTTCCCGGGGATTTAACTACACAAGGTCGACGGCAGCTGTGTTCTAGACATAGAGAAAGCATATGATAAGGTATGGCATGCCAACCTCATCATCAAACTGAGAACACATGCATCCGTCCGGCACTGCTACGTTCAGTTGATCGCAAGCTACCTGCAGAACGGAAGGTTCTTTGTATCAGTTGAGAGCCAACACTCATCAACCTATCCAATTCCGACCGGAATACCGCAGGGCTTTGTCCTGGCCCCAGTATTTTTCAAAATAGTCGTCAACGACATACCTACACCGCCGCATGTCAACATAGCACAATTCACCGACGACACAACAATATACATATCTGTCAGGAACCACGAACTCAATATCAACCATCTACAGCACGTACTAGACAAGTTAGAAAAATGGTGCGGCCTGAACAACCCGACAAAATGTGCAGCGATATACGTTACGCGGTAAAGGATAATATTAAACGGGAAACTAACAGTCATGGGACATGAAGTAGAATATGCCGGGAACACGTCGGGAAAGATTGGGAGACTTCTGGCGCTGCACGGGATCAAAAGTATCTTCCGACCTCCCGCCAAGATACGCGATTTGCTGCGATCGGTAAAAGATGACGTGGGCCTAAGAACACCGGGAATTTATTCCATACCGTGCGAATGCGGTAAGGTGTATATCGGCCAGACGACCAGAACGATCCAAGAGTGCCTCACCGAGCACAGACGAAACCTAAGGCTGATGCAACTTGAAATGTCTGCAATTGCCGAGCACGCCTTCGACGAGGAGCATAGAATCGAGTGTTGGCCAGGGCCTCCTCCTTCTGGGAGTCAGTCATAAGTGAGGCACTAGAAATCAGGTTTAATAACAACAACATTAACTGGGATGGAGGGCTCCATCTGAGTCAAACCTGGAATCCTATTATTAGGGATCTCCGACGGGAGCGGAACGGATCGGCGCAGCGCGGCGTGGAGGGAGCAAATGGCGCCGGTCGGGGGCCGCAGCGGACCGCAAAATGAGTTTGTGCCCACGTCCAATCAGAGCGGGCCTACCAGTACCACGGACTGCAAGCACTCCTGGGTGGGGAGGCGGAGGACGGCACTAGTCGAACGCCGTAGCGGACCGCGTATGAAGCCACCGCTTCCGGCCAATCAGAGCGGGTCTTCCGCCACGCCCGACAGGTATATTAGAAGGTCTGTCTGGGAGGCTAAGCATGTAGCGGCTCAACCTGAACTTCTTATGTTTACCTCAAGTTTTGCATCTACTCGATCTAGCATTCATTTGGACATCGATTTTTGGAATACTGTTTTGGAACCTCACTTCGCCTGCCTGTCTGGACTTCGCCTGCCTTCTTGGACTTCGCCTGCCTTCCTGGACTTCGCCTGCCTTCCTGGACTCCGCTTGCCTGACTGCCTGGACTTTGCCTGCCTGCCTGGACATCGCCTGCGTGCCTGGACTTCGCCTTCTTGCTTGCCTGCCTGGACTTCGCCTGCCTTCCTGGTCTTCAGCTGCCTCCTTGGACATCGCCTGCCTGCCGGCCCCTGGACGTCGCCTGCTGCCGGGCTTCGCCTGGCTGCCCTCCTGGCCGCCTTCCTGCCTGCCTGCTCGCCCGCCTGCCCTCCTCAACCGGACCTCGCGTACCTGGCCCCATCTGACGCCTACTGGATTACACAATGGAAGAGATCGCAAAACAAGACAACTTCACCGCTGCAGGGGACCTCCAACAGCCCTCGCCGTCAACAACGCCGTCGTCTTCGCAGCCTACCGGTATGCATATTCTTCCACCTGTTATTTCAAAACCATCCTACAGCAAAATACTTACCTGTACTTACTATAGAGCCAAACCTTATCCCACTACGAAACCAACCAACCCTCAGACATCCACAGCAACCGATGAACGCCATGCCCAAAGCACCATCTTCAGCCAACAGCTAATGGATACCTCCATCGACAACACCGCCATCTCTCCCCAACAATCCCCAACCACTTACAGCTTCTTACTCAAAAACTGTGACCCCAAATTTCTATCCGCCAAAACACTAGCGTGCCACATCAGAAAGTATCTACCCAGCTCAACCATAACTCAAATCATCCCAACTAAGGAAGGCATGATTATCAAAAGCCTTGATCCTAACCTACGAACGTCCCAACAACATTCGGCGAAAACGCCACAATTTCAATTCTGAATTCCAGACAAAACAAATAGCCTCAACCACCTAGACGCCCACCTACTCTGACAGTAGTCATTAGGGGAGTTGACCCCTCAATTTCTGACACTGAGGTGGAAGAAGAGCTCAAACTAAATTCTGACCTTTCAATACGGAAAGTACTAAGAATTTCGCAACAACCCGGGACCAACTTACATGGTTAGAGTTTTTACTGAATGCCCAACTACAGTAGACACCCTAATATCCCAGGCGGGCAATAATATACTACCAACGCCATCGTGTTGAACCATCAAAGTCAACACCACCTCAACCCATCCGCTGTCAAAAATGCTTACAATATAATGACAATGCTACACCAAGATTGCCGGAACCAACCAATCTGCCCACACTGCAATGCAAACCACTTGCACAAAGACTGTCCCAACTTACAAACCCCACCAATCTGCAACACCTGTTAATCTAAATCACCCTGCCTACTCCCTAAAGTGCAAAGCTAAACCTCCTGCTCAAAAACCAGAGCTGACTGTACCTATTAGACTTATCGATCCTCCCACTCCACCATCAAACTCCATCCGCTCCCCACCTACAATCGAAGATATCGTTCGTTTTCACAACGGTAGTTCTTCAGAACATTCATCCCTTCAGCCGCCAATATACCCTCCAGCAAATAATCCTTGCCGCCCGAAATATTTTCCACGTTAATGTCACAGCCACATACTCCCAAAACAGCGCCCATTTCCATTTCCAACCAACCACAGAAACAGTCGTATAAACACACACACACACACACACACACACACACACACACACAAACATGGACAGTAACACATATAACATTATTTACAACAACATCCGCTCACTAAAAACTAATAAAATCCTATAAATAATTTTCTCGGGTGACTAGCCGAGTTTATATGAATGTTATAGTTACACGATATTTCGGCGTACTGAATCATCGACGCCATCTTCTGGTGAAGTGAGGTCAGGAACGTGCGAAGTTGCTGAGCTAGACCAGATTACCGCTGCTAACCTCTGATTGGTCGGCTGTAGAACCAGTCGTAGCAGGGGTCAATTCTCGTTGCGGCTTGAATCGATGCTAAGGTGGAGTTACCGCTAGATTTGATGTCCGTTTTTACATGGCATGTAGCGGACGGGCTTAAAGTCATCGCTCCTTCGAAGATGATATCATAAAACAAAGCATTCAGCATAAATTGTTTATAAAACTGATGGGTCAACACGGATCCGTTGCGGGCCTCATATTGAGCCATGCTGCCACGTGATTGGTCAGATTTGTAACCAATCGTAGCCGGGGTCCGGCCTCGTATCAACACATCGTTCCATAGAAGGAAAAATCAGAAGGCAAAAACTTTCCCGTAAGCTGATTATTAATGCCTGAGTAACAAATTGCTCACTTATGTTACTACCGAACTTCCCGTTGATCTGGACGCGCCGTGTAATGCGTCCCGGTCGCGCTGTCGGCGAATAGTATTGATGACTGGCGTCCAGGCTTCACTCAGCTGGTACGTAATTATGTAATAAAATCCTATTCCAAAACCTTTTACAAACATACAATATATCCGCTTTCGCCTTAAATGAAACCTTCCTTCAAACCAACCGACTTGCCCCTTTTGAACTGATCAGAGCAGACAACCCCATTCCAATTGCTCGAGGCGGAGTTGCTATTGGACACCATCGCAGCATTGCAGCAAATGTACTTCCACCTCTAAACATCCCCAACGAACACTTAATAGCCACAGTTTTCCTCCCATACTTGACAGTCACCCTCGCAACCATATATATTCGCCCAAATGAACCCCTCCCCTACAACTTTTTACAGTTTATTGATAATACGTTCAGCAACTATCTAATAATGGCCGATCTTAATGTCCACTCCCGAACTGATCTTGAGAAAAGGAGGCTACGTGACTATATTGACACCTTACGCGGACATGACATAGACATACCAGAACCGACACGACCAGTCTCCAATACAACTCCCGATATCATAATAGCATCCCCTTCCCTCCTTAGGCGCACCAGTGTCACAGTCCTCGATCCCATCGGTAGCGACCACCTACCAGTTCTCCTCAAAATTACGTACAACACGCCGCAACGCAGAAAACATTTTGATCCATCGCAAACCCGGAAAATTCAAAACTACAACAAAGCTAACTGGACGGAATACAGACGACATATTGACGACGCTTTGAAAAACTTCCATCCTGACTTCCAACACGCTGACGATGTGCCCAATACCGCTAACTTCCTCCAAGACACATTGACAGCTGCAATCTCGACACACATCTCTCTAAAATTTGCAAATGCGTTTAAACCGGCTCTCCCTCCCCATGCAGTCCTACTCCTCAAAGAATCCCGCCGCCTCTACAGAACTTTCCTTGCCACACGTGACCGGGATGCACTCACTCGACACAGACAACTACAGCGACAAGTACGTAACTACCTTACAGCAAGAAAAAGACTCGACTGGCGAACTACTTGTGACAGACTTAACTCCACAATGACCACTAATTCAGGACAGTATTGGAATGCCCTCAACCGACTAACAGGAACCAAAACTGCAACTACCTATCCTATCATTCGCAATAACCATCCCTTACCCGATGACGAATCCAAAGCCAATCTTTTCGCCACCCACCTTGAATTAACCTTCTCCAGCCCATTAGAACCGCACTTCAACTACGAGATGACGGCCGACATACACGAACGAACCGACACCAACCAACCCCCCCTATCCCCAGACATTCAATACTACCAAACCACAGCACGACATGACCTAAACTCACCCATAACAGCAGACGATATTCAACAGGTTCTAAAAAAGAAACGCAATACTGCTCCCGGTCACGACTCTATCACCTACCGCCACTAAAAGAATGTCCACCTTCCTTCCTAAAAATCCTATCTCTCCTTTTCACAGTCATCCTATATACTGGCATATACCCCGAAAAATGGAAAATATCCAAAATCCTACTATTCCCTAAACCTAATAAACCTAAATCCGATCCTTCCTCTTACCGTCCCATCAGTCTTACCTCAGTATTCAGTAAAGTCTTCGAAACCATTCTAACACACCGCATCCATAGACATCTTCAACAGTTCCTCCCACTCCCATCCACCCAAGCCGGTTTTCGACCAAATTACTCCGTAGACGACCAGCTTCTCCACCTGACACAACTTGTGACGAAACATCTTAATAAGAAGAAATCGGCCATCTTCATCTCATTAGACGTGGAGAAAGCTTTTGACAAATTATGGCACGCCGGATTATTATTCAAATTACAGTTATACGCGCTACCGATATCCTACGTCCGCCTTATTGCATCCTTCCTTACTAACCGTCAAGCCTATGTCATTATTAACAACTCCCGCTCCAGATACTTTACTCCTACCGCTGGTGTGCCTCAAGGCTCCGTCCTCTCCCCACTCCTTTCCTATTATACACCGCCGATATTCCTCAACCCCCCACCTCTATACCTTCTGCAATTTGCCGATGACACAGCCTACCTTGCCTGCTACAATACCCTGAGACAATCCGCCGAAGCACTTCAAAAACACTAGATAAATTCATAGAATGGTGCAACAAATGGAGACTGGTAATAAACCCACAAAAGACTCAAGCTATAATTTTCGGACGATCCACCAGACGATTTGAACAGGATGACTTTAACATTCGAATTTACGGAAAACGCATAAACCTGACAAAAACAGTTAAATACCTGGGACTGACGCTAGACCGCCAACTGACATGGTCCGCCCACCTAAAGACGATTACTGACAAAGCAAAATCACGACTTAATTTGATAAAGAGACTGACAGGTATAGGTGGGGACTAGACACTAAACAATTCTACATACATACAAAGCATTAATCAGACCGATCTTAACATACGCCTGCACCGCCTGGATTTCCGCCCGCCCAGCCTACTACAAAGCCCTACAAATCGCCGAACGCCACGCACTCCGCCTCGCCTACAGAATCCGCCTACCCTTTCCTAACCATTCCCTGTATGACAGAATCTCCTTCCCACACCTTCTCCTCTTCCTTGAACGCCTCAGAACCTCCTTCACCGCACGCCGAAACAACACCCAAACCCGCTCTCTACACCACACATACAACACCCGACACTATAAAACCGTATTACAAACATGTTCCACCAGCACTCCACCTACACGCCTTGCACATTTTAAACAACAGAAATTTTAACCGCCTCCCAATACCCCACCAACACATCCGACCTGACATCTATCCATCCCATCAAACCTAATCAACCAATCCAAATACAAATGATTTCAACAGCACGGAACCAATAGCAATATAACTGGCAAACTTCTCATTGTATAAAGGCAACAAGCATGTAAATATTATATACAAGAAGCACCGAAATATGTAACAATGTAATAATGTAAAATATCATAAAATTTCTACAGATTGTAAGGAACATACCTTTTCAGCAAATGCAAAATGTTGTGTAAAAATAAGACAAATTAATGTAAACAAAGAGAAAGTAAGATAATTAGCTGTAAGATATACAAACCATGTAATAAAAATGTAGGCTGAAGAGCGGGCGTAACCCGCTGCCAGCCCAGCCCCCACGGGGGAAGTGAAATTACAAATAAAGAAAAAAAAAAAAAAAAAGGAGGCTAAGCCAGTCTACGACGCGTGACTGCCAGCTTTCGTCAGCCTGCAGACACCGGAAACCTGGTGAAGACAACCGAGCTGGTTGTCGAAACGTCGTGTTTTCAAAACACCATCCGGCTGCACACCCGTGAAGACTACATTGAGTCAAGATGGACTCCGTAGTTATTCATGTAAATCTGAGAGCAGTAATAATTTTCCTAGTAATACATCCGTATACCGTCTAGTAATGCGAGAAGTGTTGTGGAATAAACACATCTCACTAGCGTTGTGAAAACTGCAACGTCACTCTGCTAATTAACATGATGACCATATTCTTGGATATACAGAAGTTCAATACGGTAGATGGTCTGTTTGCTTTCAAAGAGGTTTGTGTGTATATAGTGCACTCTGACAACATTATCGGTGCATATTGTATCTGTGTCAAGTCACCATTAATGGAAGGTAATGATCCAACAGTTAGATGGCTGACACAAAATTAACATGGCATACCTTGAGCGCTAAGGGTCATTTTCAGTAAGATACGTTATATCCTATGTGCAATAACAAATTGAAAAGGTGTCGTAACATACGTCATAGCATTGGAGAAGATGCGGTGGTTCCAGAAAATCATCTAAAGATTTGTCAGATACATCTCTGAAAATTTTTGGTGACCAGAAAGGAACCCTCTAAACTCTCGTAAGGCCCTGACCATCTTATTTCAAACTTCTGACGGGTTCCCATAATTTTGATATCGTTGTTTTGACATTACATTGCTCCCTACTACAATGTCTCTGGGGGTTTGCCCTAGGATTATACAGTGCTGCAAGTGAAAGAAATGTTTTATAATTATTTTATTTGAAGTCATTCCTTAATCAATTCAATTTGAATGCAAGGCTGCTTACCTCTGGGTTATTAATATATTTCCCTATTTTAAATAATGAGAAGAGTTAATTCATTTCTCGATTAAATAAGACTTCATAAGACGTCTTTCCGGTACTCGAATTCAATCTGGTATTAGTATCTGATACAATGTAAGGTAATGTTTCAGAACAATTACTCTGTGATTTACTCATGTGGCAATTATATGATTTAGCTATAGTTTTATGCATGGGATTTGCGCTGTCATTGCGAGAGGGATGAAATGATGTGGCTTTCGGTTTTTGAAATCTAATAACTTAGGGTTAATAACGATGACATAAAATCTGTACCTTGATCTGTAAGGAAAATCTATCCAAGCTCACAACCCAAAGTCTGATTGGAACCTCCCAAAGAAGACATACTAAGCCATTTTGTGAGAGGTAGAATGGCCAGTTCCTCTCCTCTGGTACCTGCAGAGTAACGTGGAATCCAAAACACAGCACCTGAAATATTTAGTTTTAGAATACGGTGAAGAACAAATGTTTTTGGTACATTTCGGCAGTCTAGTCAGATGTCATTAAGAGATTTCTAGAAAATGCGTATATAATGGTAAGGTTCTAGATATGCCCTGCTTCACTACATCTACATGGTCCCATAATATCTAAGAGAATTCTTTCAAATGACGATTTAGTGTCTGGTAAAGGACGTACATTTTCTTTGAATTTCCCTTCTCCCATACGCTTATTACAAGTAGTAGGCCTACGAGTGCATTCTTAATTCTCAACATCCATTCGTCTCGTCGACAACCAATACTGCTTCGTAATACTACGGTTAGTGCCTTTCCTACCGCAATGTCCAGATAGAATTGAATCATGATTCAATTTCATCACTACTTCTCTCAAAGATAACAGGCCTTCGCGAATGACAAACCACTTATTTATTCTCCATTTGCACACACAATATTTTTGGCTTATTCTATGGGTAGTTCTGCTAATGATAGTATTTTCTGACATTAAACATCTCTTATCTTATCACCCAAACTATCAGTGTTCTCACGTAATTTCCCTGCTCGGTGCGAAATTTCATAATCAAACTCAGATAGCTTTAACGTCTGTGCACTCAAAAAGGCCTAGGGATCCTTCAAGGTCAGATGCCACTGTAATGCGGAACGAGCTGTTACCAATTTAAAATTTCATCCAGAGAAATAATTGATACTTAAAATAATTCTCGTATGTGGTATTGTAGTTAGTTAGTGATTTGTCTCGTTATATATATATATATATATATATATATTTACTTATTGCTTTACGCCTCGTCGACGTCTATGATCATTAAAGGCGGGATGGGACTGGGGACAGGAAGGAATTCGGCCATGGCCTTTTTGAAGGAAGCATCCCGGCATTCGCCCTGGAGTGATTTGGGAAAACCATGGAAAACCCAAATCTGGATGTCCGGACGGGGATTCGAACCCACGTCCTCCCGAATGCGAGGCCAGAACGTTAACCGTTCACCCACCACGCTCGGTGTTTGTCTCGTGCCAGACACTCTAAATGCACCTGTGATATGACACTTACCGCGGACATTAACAGTCCCCGATTCAATATTTTACCACGGATGTAACACACTGTAAGACTAATAAATTAAGCCACCTCCAAGAGTAATATTACAAAATGAATACACCTCTTATATATTTCATCACCTTCTTAGCCTTGACGGGTTGGTCTTATATCCTGTTATCAGAGTCTCTCCATGATAAATGTTTGAGGTGTTAGGTGTGATTTTCAAGTATCAAGGAGGGTTACGAGTCCATGTAAACGACGAATCATGACCACTGATGGTGGAAAAAATAGCCTGAGTTTCTAGGTCTTGTTTTCGTTGTTGGGTGGATCCGCTATGATGGAACATCCCATGGAACATTCAGTCTCGTAGCAACCCAAGAGATCTTTGCTTCCAAAATGTTGCAGTTTTTTTTGACACTTGCTTTACACAACGTCGACGATGAGGTCATTAGAGGCGGTAAAGGACTGGAAGCCAATAATGGGAAGGAATTCGGCTTTTTGAAGGAACTATCCCGGCATTCGCCTGGAGTGATTTGAGGAAACCATGGAAAATCCAAATCTATATGGTTGGACGGGGATTTGAAGGGGATTTCTTCCCGAATACGAACGAGAGCGTTGCCGTTATGTAACATGTTATGGATTCCACTTTAGTCTACAGTATGGTGTATGGTTCTGATAACTGTTTTAATCTTTACTAATTTCCTCTATACAAAATACATGTATTTAAGTGTTTGGATTCTGACTCTCAAATTTGGAAACGTCTGACATTTTAACCGGAAACTCAATCCCTGCGATAGCAAGATGGAATTTGGAGCATACATTCTCATATATGGTTATTCTTTCCTTGTAGTATTGCGATCGAAGGATTTGTCACTGCCACGTTTTTCGCAAAATTTGCTAAATTTTGTCATGAGTTCCGATCCGACATAGACACACATCAACCAGGCAAGGAATTCTTGCTTTTACCTTTCTCATATTAATTAAAAACGGAACAAGTGCAACATGCATCCGAATTTTCAGACTTTTGAGTTCTGAAGTCAATAACCTTTGAACTTTTACAGTGATCGTGAAAAGATTAGTAAAAATTTCATAGATTTTTTCTAATTGATTAAAAAATAAATTTTAAAGAATTACAGGCTCCTCGAAATTATCTTAACATTAATTATGCCGTAACAAATCCTATTGGCCTATGAAATTTGTTGCCATTTAGGATGTTCAATCACATCGCATTTGGCTCACCTGAATTACATATACACGGCCCCACTGAAGTTGAGGATGATGTTCGGCTTTTTGAGTGGTCGCTATGATGAGGTGTTTGATACCATTAAGAAGCCACGACTAGTGGAAATGGCGGTACACCCGCAAGCTGCAACGATGGTGGCGATCGCTTGTAGGCGGTTGGAAGAGGCGCTCGGGTGTGTGTGTTAGGAGAGGTTGAGCAGACCGCCGTACTGCTGTTGAGACTCCGTATGTAGACTTGACTGTTGGAGAAGGCTTTTTTAGTGCTATGAATAGCCGGTTGACTGACGGATGTGGTTAGACACACCCCATGAATAGCGCGTTGGTTGAAGGCCCCAGCTCCGGCTGGTGAAATCGTTGGCAGCGGGTTGACATGTGGTGCTGCAGGAATATTTTGCGAACTAGACGCTGGTGAACGGAACTTTGATTGCAGAAACAACTTAACTGATGTTTTTGCAATGAGTGAAACTTGGAGATATAATATTTTTATTTGATTTATATTACACAATTTCTATTTTCCTCCGAATGCTCAGGGTGGATTCATCGATTCATCATGAATCACGAATGACGCATTTATTTCCATCGTTGATAAGCATCTGCAAAAAAAAAAGAACCACAATTAATATCAAAGAAATGAAAATTATTGTAATGTTATTTTATCATTTGATAACTGCAGTTATCATGATCTGCGAGAGTTAGATGATATGCATTATCAAAAACTTTTGAATGACATGGTCCAGTATAGTTTTTCAATTTTGATGTGTTGTCTGTCGACTAATGCTTGTGGCTACTTGGCGAAGTTCTATATAGCCCCACCTTGTCATCTTTAGACGACAGCTGTACTATCTAACATAGACAATTTAATCTGCCTTTCATATCTGCTTCAGACGGTATCTCATCTGTTCAGCAGTCTAATAAATTTGTGCTGGCTGTTATAAGCATCATGTCTTTAATAGGAGCCGTTTGTCAGAAAATATAACTGATATTAAGCTAAGGTTCTGTTAACAGGGAATTAATAAGCTTCTGTCTTTCTATTAGCCCTATTATTACCATTAGTAACAGTAACAAGTAGAAGTGCTGACGGAACTTCTAGAATAACTACAACCTGCTTTAAAAAATTAACTAAAATCTGCCTATACAACATTTATGTTAACAATTTTTGAAAAATAGTATATGTGGGGCTGTTGAGCCTAATAAAATCTGTAACTGTGATATAAATATTAATAAAACGCTAATAATTCTCTGGCTGATGGGTGCATCGATATGCTAGTTACTTCAGTTTTCTCGATCTCATTGCTGATATTACACCTCATGACACGCATTAAATACATACTATAACAATCTGGCCAGATATTCGAGAGAACGCGTGTTTGAATCCTCTGGTCAATCCAGCAATTCAAGTAGAATCTCTAAACAATCAGCAGAACCATTCAATATGCGTATTCAGTAACATGTGAATATGTGACAGTAATACGAAGATTTTTAACGTAAAATTCGATCTAGTATTACTGAGATAATGTATTTAAGAAACTAGAAATGTTAGGTGATAGTTGCTTTATGGCTTCAACGCATCACTCCTTATATTGTAGTATGTCCGTTTACGTCGTCTCTTTCCCTTTAAAGCAGAGTTTTTCAACCTTTTTGAATATGCACCTTTACAAGCAAAAAAATTTTGGTGACCCCCCATGTCCGTAAAAAAACTTTGGCCACCTCCAGATCCAGAATAAAATTATGTCAGTGATTAAAAAAAACGAAGTATTTCATTTTCTTTCTATTGGGACCACACATACTGATCGAGAAATCAAATGCTGTGCAAGTTAATCCGGGGCCCTCTGCGGGCAGTGATATACTTTTTGCGGTCATGGCGGCGAGAAGGTGGGCTCAGCGGCCACATAGCAACAGTTTGTTTTCGTTCACTGCAATCAATTTTCCGAGTACGCCAGCAACTACGGACTAGCTTCACTGCGAGTGAGGGTAAAATGGAGTTCTCAAAAGATTTGCGCGATCCTCCACGTCTGCTACAACTGGAAATGGCGGAAGCAAAACAAAACAGAAAAAAATTAAGACGAAAATAACTCCAAATATGGTAGAAAGAAGAGAAATAGGCTCCAATTAGAAAATGATTTGGTTATTTCAGTCTAAAAAATACAACCACCATTCGAAAATCTATTCAAAAAAATAAACAGGCACAGCCTTCTCACTGGAAATTTTGTATCTTTATTGTACTGTAAGACCTACAACCTTTGCTTTTTACATTTACCTGGCTTGCAACTGCGACCTTCCGAGCAAGACTTGGCGAGCCCCCCTGGGGTCGCGACCCACAGGTTAAACAACACTGCTTTAAAGGATAGCCTAAACAGATACATTTGCATAATGTCCCATCATATTGACTGAATAACTGTCCAAGGATTGAAAATGAATTGAAATCCCCTAAACACGTTGCATGGATCCGAACACCAGTGATCGATAGTTACTAACAAAGGGGCTAACAGGTGATAAGTAATAAATCGTTAGCTAAAATGTATACTGATCAGCCAGAACATTACGACTACCTATCTACTATCGATATAAACCCATCCAGGTGATAACAGCGTCACCTGACGAGGAATGACTGCTAGTGAGGCATACGCAAGTATCAGTGAGCGTGCTATCCGTGTTTAGAATGGGGAAGGCGTGCGATCTATCTGAGTCTGACCGAGGGCACATTGCGATGGCCCAGAGGCTCGGCACGAGCTTTTCGGAAACTGAGGGACTTGTCGGGTGTTCGAGGAAAGCTGTGGTGATTGTCTTCCACAAGTAGCGAAACGGAGGTGAAACCACGTCCAAATGTCGAAGGGCTGGGCGGTCACTCCTCATTATAGCTGTCGGATGTCGTAGTCTGGTCAGACTGGTAAAACAGGACAGTTGGCGAACTGTGGCGGAACTAACATCAGACTTTAAAGCTGGGCAGAGTACAAGTATGTCTGAACACGTAGTGCACCGAACACACCTAATGATCGGCCTCCGCAGCCGACGACCTATGCATGTGCCAATGTTAACACCACGACATCGGAAACAACGACTAAACTGGCATGGACGTTGGCGCAGTGGCAGAGTGTTGCATGATCTGATGAATCCTGATACCTTCTTCATAATGCCGATGGTGTAGGGGGGGGGGGGGGGGTGAGCGAATCCGTCGTTTCCTTGAATGGAGACAAGCTAGTGGTGGTTCAATTAGGCTCTAGGGAAAATTCACGTGGGCACCCATGGGTTAAATGGAGCTCGTTCAATGCGCCATGATGGCCAATAAGTATCGTACACTGGTTGCTGACCATGTATGCCCCTTCATGAAGACCATATTTCCCAACGGCAGTTGCGTTTTTCAACAAGATGATGTGCCATGTCACGAGGCCAGCAGTGTGATGGAGTGATTCGAGGAACATAGTGGCGAGTTGCAATTGATGTGCTGGCCCCCCAACTCACCAGATCTGAACCCGATCGATTACATCTGGGATGTGATTGAACGTGGCGTCAGAGCTCATCGCCCCCCACCCTGGAATTTAAGGGAATTAGGTGACTTATGTGTGCAGATGTGGTGCCAACTCCATCCAGCGACCTACCAATGCCTCATTGCTTCCATGCCAAGGCGCGTCGCCGCGTTTATCAGTGCCAAAGGTGAACAAACCTGCTGTTAGATAGGGTGTCATAATGTTTTAGCCCATCAGTGTATATTTAACGTGCTGTACAACAAAAAGCTCGTGTCTAAGAATTACTATCATCTAATTATTCGCAAACCTTGGGTCAAATAATGCAATTAGATACAGTTGGTAAATAAGATAATTAATACTCCATAAATGTACAGTCGGGGACACAATTCGCGAGACCCCTCGCCT
>CM061921.1:337534182-337710598 GCA_031002005.1 Vandiemenella viatica | reverse complement strand
GAAATGAAACATTTTGTCCCACTCAACATTATCAACAGCTTTTACCACTCAAAAAATTCTGCAAATATACCCCTGGTTTTAATCATTAATCCATCCTAAGATGAATTGTAACACCAGTATTGCTTCTCTTGTGCCTCAGTTTTTTTCCTAAACCCAAATTGATCTTCATGTATTACTTCTTCCACTGTTTTATTCTCCTGTATATTGTCACAATTAGTAATGTTAACCCTTTCCTCCCTGACGGTACTTATAAGTACCACTGTATTTACCACCATATAATTCGACGATACCAGTGTCCACTGCATTGATAAGCCTGTTGATGTATTGTTGTATGATTAAGTCAGACAATGACAACATTTATTTTTAAATTTCTTCGTGAAATTGCCGAAAAATTAATTTTCTAAGTTTTCAGCATACAGACCAAAAAAACAAGTGGTACATTACAATGAATACTATGTAAGATTTGGAAACTGTCCCTAAATTGTAAAAATCTGATGAAGATGTGAAGTATGTAGAACGAAGAAAATACAGTAAAAACATCATTCCAAATGTTGCACTACAATGTCTTTTGTGTCTGAATGAGCGAAAAGAATTGTTTTTTTTTTTTTTTTTTTTTTTTTTTTAATATCGGGGGCAAATATTTCATACCAATATGAACATAATTGATTTCAATTGCTATTTCTGTACATCATGTGATACACAAAGTCCCTGGCGGTACTTATAAGTACCGGCTTAGTAATTAGCACTTAGAGTTCCAAAAAAAATTTGAAAAAAAAACATGTGTGTTTAATTTCAAGTACCTTTATACAAATATATAATTGAAATTATAAATTTCCCTTTTTTTCCAATAGCCGGTAGGAAAGGGTTAAAGCAAGCGGCATCAAATTTTTCGTATGATAAATTTTCACGTGTGTCATCTTAAATTTGCGCCTTCAAAATTTGTCACCATCCCTCCTTTGATGTTAATATCTGTAATATCTTAATTCCTTCTTCTGGTGGTCATTTTAGAAAGTATAAAAGGCTTTGACAAACTTTGACTGCCTTATTTTAACTTTCATAACACTGACAAATTCTGTCGTTTAAACTGGACCTTCTAAATCATCAATATTAAAGTATTCCTGTCTGCAGGCCCCCTCTATTACAGAGTTTCTCCCTTCATGATATTTAACTTTTTTTATGGATGGTTACAGTAAATCCAAGTTCCTTCTTAGGTGACAAGTATTTTTGTGCACAAGGAATTAATATCAAACTAGTATGATTTCATAACACCACTTTATAACAGTAGTTTTCTTTAAGCAAATTGTGTTTTTGGGTCTGCATTTTTAAGTTCCCGGTGCCTGGTTTTTTGTTGTGCAACTGCCATTTAACACATTTCAGATGAGTGCAGTTGAATTTATTTTGTCTTCTTGATCTGTAATCAGTTTCTATAGCTAATGGTTGTTATCTGTTGACTAAGTTTCACAGTATACCATTAAATTATCATATGAAAAGGAAGTGGGTCACTGTTCCTATAATATCAACGTTTTCCTCTTCTTTTCTAGATTTGTCATGCATACGATAGAGATGGGAGGGAAATGGGAGAGTGGTAGATGGGATTATCATAATAGTCTTAATCATTTTTGTTTGTGTGAGAGTAATTACAGTTTCACCCACAAGAATAATCTATGGAAGAGAATTTATCTAAATGTTTGCTGTGAATTTCTATTATATATGGGCACTTGATTTTATTAAGCACTGCGAACTATTCAGGACTACATGATTTTTTAGGGAGATAATAGATTCATTATAAACAACACTGTGATTGAGGCTGTTGAGATATATAAAATGTTGTTAATAATTATAAAACGTTTAATTATAGGAGATAAGTTGCTCTAGGAAAAATACGAGAAATGTAGTTTCATAAAATATCAATATTTTAAATGGATTTTATGATCACCTACCTGTTACAAACAAACAAAAAAACATTGGAGAATATGGTTAATTTTACCCAGTTACATAAAACTTAACAGTCTGATTATAACTTGAGAGACTGAATCACAGCAACAATGAACTGAACTATATTTTATTATGTCATTGTATTGTTTTTATTATTTCCTTTCTGTATTTTACTTGAGATATTTTCCTGGATCTTCTGGAAGGTTGCATAAAATGGTAGGCAGGTACTTTATGATTTGTATAAAACTATAAATCCTGTGTTATGTTTTGAAAGAATTAAAATAATATTATCTTTCTAAAAGCTTCTGCTGGTACAAAAGAAAATAATTGTGTGTGTATTGTATGATGTATACCATTTGTATTATTAGTTACTTCTTTTAAAAGTGTTGTATTATAACAATAAATTATTATTTTTTCAAATATGGTTATAACAACTGACATGTTTAATTATAAGCCAAAGAGTTAACATTTTCTTGCTTATTTGCCTTTGTGGTGTTTCAGTATTTGATTTTCACTTATTCTGTTTGTTACCTAATATATTAATAGCAATTTGTATTGCAAATTCGTAATTTGAGCTTATTTTTGGAGAAATAAAATATATGAATACTAAAACTACTACATTCAAGTGAGATGAATGCATTTTTTTCTGTGATAAAAGGGTTTTTCTAAAGCCAAATTAACCAACTTATGCTCCAGGATTTAGATGATTTATAGATAGCCCATTGTTGTATATCTGAGTCTTTTCCAGTTCTGCACATTAAATTAAAAAACTTGTTGAGCAAATGGTATGACATAAAATGATCAAAGTGATTAATGATTTAAATATGTATTGATATCTTTTTTAATAAACTATTAGTTTTATTTAACAGTTTCAGTTCAACCTTTATATACTAAAATGTACCAAAACCACCATCTTTTTTCTATAATTAATTTATCAACATTATTTATGCCATTATTATTGCTGCTTACACGTAAATGATTGCTTGAAAGTCAAAATGTTTTGTGCTGCTGTTCAATGTAATATCCAAATGTCATAAGTTTAGTGCTGATTTCTCACCCAGTGTTCTTGCATTATTTATGTAACTATCTCACTACATGCTAAAGTATGAACTTTAGCACCTATATATTTGGCTTAGACTACAGAGACATCTTGAGTTCCAAATAACCTGGTATCTATGGTATAAATTATTTCGTTCCAATTTACTGTGTTAATATAGCCAAGTCATCTTAATCTTACACCGTGTCATTAAATCTCACTGGATTTAAAAGTTCCTGGACAATTATAACATTTTTTTGGCACACCAGATTATGTTTGCTAAGGCAAAGTCATTTGACATTTAATGGTTTCCTCATCACCACCATTTTAGGGATACTGATAATGCTTTTGGATTAATTTTTTAGGCAATTACATTTCTTATTTTATTTAGTTGCTTTTGCTACTAGAATGTCACTGAGGGACCAGCATGATCTGTAGTGTCCTGAGCAGTGTGACTCCACAGAACCCTGGGTTCCTCTGTGATCGGTCACTCGTGGTTCATTTTACCTGAGATATCTGATCATGTAATCAAAGATATTACAGTACTACTAATACTTACAGTTAATAATGAGCAGGGAAAAGATTAAGTGACTTTAATGAATTCTCTGACATCGGGTACACTGACAAACATATGAAAATCATGGAAATAGCTGTGATGCAATCAATAATATCACTAATAAAAAAATCTAGTAACTTGAAGTACCTTTTCCAAGCCAGCAGAAGGGTAGTAAATGCATTAGCCAAACCTGTTACTCATATATGAAAATGAGATGTGGCTTGCATCATGGTGAAGAAAAACTGTTAAGAGTGTCAGAATGAACTGTGCGCTCATGCTGATGGCCTGGGATGGGGGAATCACGTGTCTAGCCCATAATTGGTTCATTAGTGCTTATACTATGTTCACTCTCAACTGGCGACTCAAGGTCATATTCCCCTCACCCCAATCCTCTGCTCACCGCGCCCTCCTGTTGCCTTCGCCTCCAAACAGACCGCTGCACACAGGAAGAGGAGGAATTGTTGCAGTGCTGTCCTGTTTATATGAATATATTGTTATAAAACTCTGTAAGTGAAATGGCTTGTGATAATTCTTTGTATCGGGCGACAGTGAAGAGAAATTATTTTTGATGTGTGTAGTTTCTTGAAGACAATAGGAAAAAAACTGAAGAGAAAGTTAGGCCTAATATAAGTTTGAGGGAACAGCAAAAACTGACAGCAGAGGCATGTGTCCTATGTTACGAACAGTGCAACATTTATATAGCGAAGCCAAACTGTTTCAGGGCATGCTTTTCTTCTCCAAAGCAAAACATTGGAATTAACTCTCGAAATGTTTAGCGCAATTTTTAAACCTAAAACCTGGAAGCAGTAAATTGTATTCATTGATGTCATATAGATATTTTTTTATCTTTGTTAAGATATAGTTGGTAACCATTTTGGTACGCATTTTTATACGACGTACAATTCACTCCTTTCTCTTATGAAAAGTAACTATGCTCGATTTTTCTAAAGAGAAAAAAAAAAAAAATCTCTTTAGATGCAAAATATTGTACCACTTATGTTGTGAGGACGGTTGCCCATGCGCGGGAGCTCTTTCGTCGTCGCATGTAGTGGGAATAGAGCAGAGTGATCTTGAGACGCCTCTCTTAAGTGAACACGCTATGGTATGTAAGTTGTAAGTACTTCAGGGCTGGTAGAGTTGCAGAATGGTTTCAAACGAGAAATTAACCTTGGGGCCGCGTAGGCGAAGAATTAAGTTACATGGACTGAGTCCTGGGAAAGTTGCTACAAATACTATAATGACTCATTCAACACACCTCAATCTTGGGGAGAGTCGAACCAGGGTTTCAACTCTTAGTGACATTCTTACCTCAGTGGTCAGCAAAACTTGCACTCGATTAGCTTAAACAAACCGTTGACAAATAGGATCTACTGAATACACTACTGGCTACTAATGGAAATGTTAATTACACAAGATTCCTTTAAAATGATACGGTACTTATCACATTGATTACATATTCCTAATCCTACTCATTACAATTCTTAATTCCTATGATTTAACTTCTTCAACTACTACACTCAATTCAATATTAATCTTACTAACTACACATTATAAAACAATACATCGTATGAAATAATCAAAATATTTGTCCTCGATCGAAATGAGATATGTGGTCAGGATCAATGGAATGAGTCGGTACTGTAGATGTACGAGGTCTTTCAAACACTACAGTGTCTTCAACATTAAGTCCATTGTTTCTCATTATTGCTATGAATAGGTCGACGACCTCTAATACGAGATAGCTATGTAGCAATTGATTGATTTACAATTGTGGTTCTTACACAGATTTGATTACAACATTTACTTGTGGCATTACGCAAAAGTATTTAAAACAGTTTTATAGTCAGCTACAATGTCTGCATGTAGAAAATATTATGATGCAAAAGATTAAAACTATATAATCATGCGATAAGACTGAACAAAGTGACAAGGAATAATTTAAGGTATTTCTCTCTTGTTGTTAAATTTCGTTTTGAAGTTGATCAATTTTATATCCTGAAACACGTAAATTATCAAGATTTTTGACAATATTTTCTATTGGTAAATTTAACTTTAATTCAGAAATATTACGTTTTTTTTTTTTGTTTATGACACAACAGTCAACTTCTAAATTCAGATCAGGGACAATATCTGGGCTCGTAACATTAGTTCTTATCGTTTGTTCCGATCTGATTAAAAATTAGAACCATATCCTTCGCATCTCTGATAGAAATGTAGTTTCTTAGGAAAACTGCATCGGTAAGATGATTTTCACCACATAAAATCGTCATTCCTTCCTCTTTACGTTTTTTCTTTGTTTATGACACAACAGCCAACTTCTAAGTTTAGATCAGGGACAATATCTGGACTCGAAACACTAGTTCTTATCGTTTCTTCAGATTTTATTAAAAAATTCGACCATATCCTTTGCATCTCTGATAGAAATGTAGTTTACCAGTTCCTAAAAATCTGCATTGGTAAGTTGTTTTTCACCACATAAAATCGTCATTCCTTCCACTTTAGGAGCGACGAATAACCATTCATTATTATTTAACTTTGTAAACAAACTTCCATTTAAAGAGATCAATTTTTTGGTACAATCACTGGCAGGGGCGGATCCAGGATTTTGGGGGGACTTGGCTTGAGCGAATTTCTGTTCAGAGGGCTTGCCTTCTGTGGATTTTGGTTTTGGTGGGAGGGCTTTATAGCCTCCTTGGGCCTCGAAACAGTAGAGCCCCCTAGTCCCCCCCTGGATTTTCCCTGGACAGTGTTCTGACTGGGTGCAATAATTTGACCTCACATGTAGCGTTTTCATAGGAAGCTGATAGTACAAAATTTTGTTCACATATACTAAGATTAGATGTTAACGGCTTATATTTTAGTTCATTGCGATTTAATTTAGCATACAATCGGCGAGAATCATCATTAATCAAAGTGTCTTTTTCTGGCAAGATGAATAAATAATTACTCGTATACTTATTACCAACTGCAATTGGCAGTGGAATAATTCCGTAAATATTAAATTTATTGCTGGGCAAAGTTGCTTAATAGGTCCAACAAACCTCAGGGCGGCGGTGACTTCAGTACTTCATAATTCTGCCGCTAGATATCACCACCAGCAAACAGGTACAATCCATTCAACATACATGGAAAAAATGGACCTCGCAATTACAGAAAACGAACTAACTACACCATCCGTTAATTTTTCATTTTCCATACATCCATTTGTTGACTTGGAATAAATGTTAGTTACCCCATTGGTTTCTATGATACTCATATGGGACACGTAAAGCAAGTAATTTCAATCTATTTTAGCCTAACGATTAAATGGACCTATAACGCAATTCGCCCGTATTCGCGAGGACGCAAACCAAACAAACCACGCTACTGGTCAGGTTTGCTTCCCAATTATAGCTTTTAAGTCTCAGAACTGTTAAGTAATTGTACTACTAGCAGCAAAAGTGAAAAATAATTATTTAAAAGCAAGTAATTTCATTCTATTTTACCGTAACGATTAAATGGAGCTATAACGCAACTAGCCTGTATATTTCCTTTCACTTTACTTCGGACATCTCTCTCGTCTTACCCAAGATGAATTTACATCTTCCTTCATTGGAATCTCGACTTGATAATATAAAATAGAAATTTGGTAACTGTTAAATTTTTGACAGGAAAACTACTTGGTTGGAATCGCTTACAAAATGATAACAGAACGTTATGAATATCGTTTCGGTGTGTATATTAATGTTAAATACTACATACAATGAGCGCTACAAATAAAAGTAATGAGAATTGTCTATGACTGTCGAACTGATCCAATAACGAATAATATTTTTAAACTAACCAAAGTATATTATTGAGATGTCAATAAGAAATATATCGGACTGTAATGTGGTTTCGTGAAGGACGAATGAAGGATCTGGCTTCTATGAAGTACATTAATTTTACTACAAAGGACGAACTTTCTCCACATTAAACGCTCTTCTGTTTTATACTTTAACTATTCTTAATTCTTATGGCTATACGCTTCGTTGCCGTCGAGCTCATTAATGATGAAGGAGATTTCGGGACAAGGACCGCAACAAGTGCAGCAATTGCTTCCTGCAGCAGTCGTCCTGTCGTTCGCCTTGAAACATTTTGAGAGAACATTTTAAATCGAGAACTCAATGCCGAACTGGTATTTGAATTTTATTTCCCAGTTCTTTTTGCCATTACTGCTACCATGCTATTTTATACTAGAAAAGAAGATTTTGAAAAAAAAAAATGTTGTTTATCAAGCAGATGGTAACATTGTAAAATTTCATTTTCTGCCTAGTTTTTTTTAAATTCCTATGTCTGTACCTTGAGGGAAATGGATGATTCCTTTTCCAGTTCAAATAATCTGGTAAAATGGAAATGATATATTTTTTCGAAATACTAAAAAAGGGTGTCTATAAAAATGGAAAATCTAAATATGGACGCCTAGATAGGGATTCGAATCCGCGTCATCCCGAATGGGAGGCCAGAGCGTTACCGTTTACTCGGTATGATTAAACGAAGTTACTCCATGAGTGGCATATGGTTCATTCAAAAGATAATAGCAGCCTTCCTTCCCATCCCTTGTTCCCCATCACTTTCCCTCTCTAATGATTTTGACGTCATCGAACACTAAGGAAAATATAACAAGGGACTGAGCAACCTCGGCAAAGTGGAACTAGCGCTCTTGCGACATCGCTAGCGATTCCGGCAGTTGAATAACATAAATCCAGATTGAGATCGGCAAGAAGTATTTTTTTTCGCCTCCTCGATGCCAATGTCATTTGAGGCAGGACGGTAGTGGGAGACTTAAAATCTTTCATTGGGAAGCAAACCTGACCGGTAGCGTGGTTTGTTTGGTTTGCGTCCTCGCGAATACGGGCGAGTTGCGTTATAGGTCCATTTAATCGTTAGGCTAAAATTGATTGAAATTACTTGCTTTACATGTCCCATCGAGTATCATAGACACCGATGGGATAAATAACGTTTATTCGATGTCAACACACTGCAGTATGGAAAATATCTATCTTGAAGACAGGCCCATAAAATAGTAAATTTGCTTAAAAGATAATTTTTCCACCTTTGCTGCAAGTATTAGAATTACTTAACAGTTCTGAGTCTTAAAATCTTTTATTGGGATGCAAACCTGACCGGTTGAATAGTTTGTTTGTTTTGCGTCCTCGCGAATACAGGCGAGTTGCCAAGGGCGTAGCCAGGTACGGGCAGGGGGGGCCTGCTGCCCCCCCCCCCCCTAGCCAGACGCGGGTATGCGCTCGATCGGAGTTCCACCGAACCGAAAAGTAAATAATGTTAAGAAACTTTCAAAAATTAATTCGGTTCACGTGATTTAAACCTGCTTGCTACTGCTATCTGCGTAAAACTGACGTTAATGAGGGCGAGGCGTAACAACGCGCCACGCACGGTGCGGCTGCCGACTCTTAAGCTGCGTATGTGCGGTTGCCGCGCGGGCCATGTTCGAGCGCGCCAAACCGGTTATTTGCCGCGCGAACCATTTCTGTTGACGAGCGCGGCTGCCGCGCGTGGCAACGCAACCCAGCCAGGATTGCGCGGCAAACTATTCAGGCACTGTCTTTTCGTGAAGCCAGCGTGGTCATTTCACGTGTACGACTAGCTGAAACTTTCCATGTAATGCATAACACTGTATACCAGGAACCTAAACGAAAAGTGATTTGGTGGATATGGAAATTGTATGTTAATAGACAGGGCCGTAGACAGGTTTAATGGGCCTCGGGCAATTTCACCCGACCGGGCCCCTCTTACCCGCGGGGGGGGGGGGGTCGAGGGGGGTCACTTATAAGCCTGTATGATTGTTAACAATTTTTAATTTTTGTTGTTGAAGGTAAAATTTACATAACCTAGATTTTTCCGGGTCCCTGTCAACAATTTATGGGCCCGGGCTCCGGGCAAATGACCCGAAAAAGCCGGTCTGTATATGGCCCTGTTAATAGATTACAGTGTGGTGAGAAACTCATGGAAGACACGAGAAATGAAGCCATCGAGGATACAAATAAACAAATTTTACGAGAATCATAACGGTAGAGTTCCCAAAACCATTAATTGAGCCAGTGAACACATAATTTCAGCAGGCGGTTTCCAGTGGCGTAGCTAGGTCAACAAGGGCCCAGGTGCAAAAAATTTAATTTGGTCCCTCAGGCCAGATGGGCGACCTTTTTTTGCTTTGTGTTGCTGGCAGGGGTCCCGTGAGCTGAGGCTGGGGGCCGTTGATTTGTGCTTGGGGGCCCCCTTAGCAGTGAGGGCAACTTAGTGAGGGGTATCCCTGTGTCTTAGGGGCCCCCTTATACGACGGTAGAGCTAAAAAAAAAAGAAAGAGGTCGCCAGTTTGTAGTGAAGGCTCGTGGACCCTCTGAACTGCGCTTGGCGGCCCCCTGAGCGTAGGGGCCCCGGTGCACTGCACCGCCTAGCCCCATAGTAGCTACGCCCCTGGCGGTTTCAATTACTGAAAGCCGCTGTGGCTACAAGATTTCTAGCAATTGGAGACTCGTGTACTAGCCTGTAACCCCTTATTCGAGTGTTAAAATAATCATTTTCTTGAACAGATCCAGATGTTTTTGACGTTTTATGTGATATGTGATGCTCTGGAAGATTGGGCAAAGATAAGGAAATAGCATCCATTTTATATTAAATTTTTTATTGCTATTCAATTTCTGTTGTCATTTTTAACGTGAACTTACTCCTTACTTAGGTAAAATGTATTGAGTTAATCATATCATTTGGCGATTCTATAGATTCGTTGATTGGGTGGTGGTGATGGAGGTGATACCATAAGAGTCTGATTAGGCTGCACATTTGCTAATACACAAATGTTTTTGTCACCGTACAGTTGTATTAAAAGGCGACAGTTTTCGTTATCCATTGTAACAAACTTTCGCTGTGCTGCGTGAGCCAACTCGAACAAAGGCACCTCCTTCTTAACTGTGCGCGAGTTAAAGGAGTGAGGGGCTTTTGCCGTGTGCCTAAATACCGGTAGACTGAGGCTGACTTGTCGTCGTTTGGGGGCGTACATTAATTACGTGAGGTGTTTTTCCGGAATTCCGGACTCCCCCTCCCCCACACTCCGGTTGAGACATCGTGAGATCTGGTTGGATCCCTTCCTCTAAAATGACATGAGATTTTGACGGAGGAACATCCCCCCCCCCTACTAATCGACCTCGAAACTTTTCGTGACCTTTTTTTTTAGATCTCATGCTTCCAAGGGCAGTTACACCTCCTCCCCCAAGGTCGGCATTTGGATGAAATACCCCGCCTAAAGTCGACTTTCGCGTCATTTGTAGACCTAATTTCTTTTTTTTTTTTTTTGCTCTACAGTCCTACAAGAATTTCAAAACCTCACGTGAGATTTCCATTGACTCCCCCTCTGCCTTGATGAGGTTTCGTAAGATTTCGCCGGACCCCCTCCCATTTCACCTCACGTAATTAATGGACTCCCCCTTTATAATGTGACATCGCAGGAGCGTGCGCTATTAATTTATTTTTTATAACAATGAATGTAAGGAAGTTTTTTTTAAATGTAATTAATTTGTATTTACCGTAAGGCTAACGACGGTTTTTAACTAGTATTACATACAGTACTTTCAAAAAAGTACGACTTTTATTTAATAACTATAGTTAACTGTATTCGTTTGTATTTTATTTTATTTTTATTACCATTAAGCGATTGTGAAAACGTCGATAGTATAAGAGGTATTTTGTGATAAAATATTTATTACTTGGAATTTGCAGTATATATGTCCTAGGTGCCCGGATAAGAGTCTAGCACTGATATGATCATAAGAAAACTGTACGGGTTTTCCACATAAGGTCGTCCTAGACGACAATAACCATGTTTTCCCCTCAAAGCGCAAATTAAAAGAGTCCCCAAAACAAGCCCAACCCAATTCAAAGTAACACATAGCAGTAGAGCTACCTAGGTAGCGGGACATGCACAAACACGCCGTTGAAGCAGCGACACAAAAAAAGGTAAAATTGTTTCATTCATTCTGTAGTCGTATCTATACTGCTACATACGGTGTTCAGCTCACAGGTCCACCTTGATATTAACTTCAGTCTTATGAATTAAGTGCAATGCTGTTGGAGAGAGGTGCTGAAACGCTGCTGGGTACCTTAAAGCCACTAATTTGAAGTGAAAATTAAATCATGATTGCTTGCAGACTTACCTGCCTCTACTAGTATATTTTAATTAATTTGCTACTCGAATTTACTGTCACTTTAAAAATATCAATGAATACTGCAAATACAGGTTTCATCACATTATTATCAATCAGCAGCTAACGATGCTAAGAACTTATAGAAAAAATTAAATACCGGTCACTGTTATGACGAATACTGCTCACCGGAAGGAAGTAGAAGATAATCGACAAATTGGGTCATCTATGATATCTTCCATTTTTTCTGTGGTACGCCATACAAATGACTTGCGTTTGAGAAGTAAAGAGCAACATAAAGGTATTCTTGAAGACCTGCTGAAAACTAAGAACTAAGAAGTGTTTTAGTTTTGAAACAGCATATAGAAAAAAGTTAGAAAAATTGTTATTTTCTAATCTCCCCATAGATTAAAAACGAAATCACTGACCTAGGCGGCTTGGTCAATAAAAGTGAAATTATGCAGACCGCAAAGAAGGCTTATGCTTATATTGTACTGGCAGATGAGTCGTGTGGCTTAGCTGGGAAGAACAGCTTTCCATAAAAATCAGTTTTTTTGGCGAAGATAAAAATTCAGATCCGCAAAAATTTCTGTGATTCGTAGATCTGATGGCGTTGAATGACAAATTATGGCATCAGAAATTGATAGGTTTTAAGAAAACGAAGGACATGACCTGAAAGGTGCGTTAGCCAAGGATATGAAGTGTGTTAATTGGTGGGATTCAAAAAAATATATAAAAAGCCTGTATTTTCCATTGAACAAGCCACAGACTTAACCTGGTTGAAATAATTTAAATGGAATTACAGAAATACAGAACACAATTAACACCATACAGTACATCATAACTTTTTATGGAAACCTTTTTATGGAGAAAGTACGAGCCAAATATATCAGCTTTATATGAGACCCACTTGTCTCACAAATATACGTGTTTTGCTATTTTCAACGAGCATTTTGAAGACATTGTTAATGGACTTTCGAATGTTTTTAGAGAAGGGAATGATGCGGCGAGGAAAAGTACTTAGCTGTTACAATACGCCTGCTACTAAATCAGACTTCATTATAAGCATTGGATTGAATACTCGGAATTATCGGTACCTGTTGCCACTGCGTTACAATCAAAGATGATCGACATGTATACATGCATTGATCATATTAATACAGTAATATCTATCATAAAAGATCATCGCAACCAACGCGGGCACGGAGAGCTAAAGTATTTTAAACACATCTACCAGAAATTCATCTGCCATTGGAACCGATATGAAAGTGGGCGCATTGTAATCTATCCAATAACGTCGTTCCAATTACCCTGCTGAGTTTCTATACGATTTTTGAAAGTGATCTATTTTCATACCTTATTTTAAATACCTTGGTAGTGTTTTGGGATTATACATTGCACTTTTACTCGTTTTGTGTTGAACCTAACGCTAGGTATTTAGTAAATAATCAATTATAGGAAGTATTCAGTTTTTAGATCATATTACATGCCTTACAGTAAATCATGTCAGTTTTAAAAATAATCTATGTATCTAATAAGCACTGATACAAATACTTCATTTGCAAAGAATTACCTATTTAGCTAGCAGCCGAGAAAGACCTTTCCATTTCCTCATTCGTTGGTTTGATTGAAATGATCATATGATCATATATAAAAAAACTTTTTGAAAATCTTAACAACTTTCTGCACTTTGTTTGAAATCATTATATCAGGGAATCACCTCTGTACGTGGATGATCCAGTGTTACGGTCACGCTTTGTGCTTCAGTTGTGGCGTCCAGGTCTTCGTGATCTACGTACGAGACAAAGTTGTTTATGTGCGCTCAATTTGTTTTATATTTTTTTTGGGGGGTGGGGGGAGGGGTATAAAACGTCGACAACTGCCAATTGTGTACTGTGTGAAAATTACAATTGCAGGGTACCAAGGCAGAACGTTTTCCATGATACTTGTTTCGACAGAATCTTTTGCCGATAGCATAAGATTCAACAGCAACACCAATGCTAGTCAGTCGTTTTTTGACCAGACTGATGCAATGCTCCGTGGTGCACGAACCCTGTATTCTAAGCAAACTGATATTAAAATTTGTTTCTTTAGCTGTGAACGTAATGTAGGTGATTTTTTTTGGAACGTCCACTCATCAAACACTCAACTAAATCTTTTCCATTGCTTGAAACATTCAAACTGAACAATTATGTCAACTTTTACGGTATTTGAAAACTTTGCTATCATAGATCTTATAGAATTAGCAGAATTAGGAAATTGAAATCCAATTTTTGAAAAGAAATATCTCAAATACAATGAAGTACAGTTTATGATAAAAACGTTTTAACACATCACTATTCACTAGATTTTTAAATAGCTGTCAATAGTTGTAACCTTCTTTTTGTATTGATTCTACAGGGCGTTCGCCGGGAAACGCAACCCACTGTTAGCGCTACAAGGAAGAAACTGCTCCCGGCGAGCGAGCGATCAGCTTCCGGCATTGTTCGACCGTCGGCCGCGGACTATTTCACAATAATTACGCTTCATAAACTTGTATGTGCTAAGCATTTAAATGTGACGTAATTCATTAGCTTACCTTATAAAAGATGCTGGAAGTGTTGACCCTCTTGTGTAATGCACATTTCACATCTTCTGAACATATTTCGAGACACACGCTGTCCTAACTGACTTAATGATTTTTTGGGTGACTGTTATAGTCGAAAAGCGATATCGTAAATTTTCTCCTCTGTGAGAATACGGTTGACCGACAGTCTCTTTTTGTTAAAAAATGAACCCGTTTCTCTTACTTTTTTAACCAGACGCAGAATTGTTGATTTAGCTGGCAGTAAAGCGCCAGGATATTCGCGACGAAATTTACTGCGACACTTTTTAAACGACTTCTTCACATATGTATCGTAGAGAAATATTCTTTGTTGCAAACTGTAACGTACCATAATTTTACTCACACTCAAACACGGTACAGATTAGTAAGAGTATGAAGCCCTAAACCAGCCAAACCGCAAAGAAACGTTTATTCACAACACTGATTAATAAGAGACTGAAGTCACAAACTAGCTACAATGCAAAGAAACCGTTCTTAACCATGTAAGGGTCCCATTATACTGTGCCACTGCACTGTTGGGGCAGCGGAGGTGTTAAACAGTGCGGTGATTCACGGTATCGTGTGGCGGGAACCGCTGGCCCCGCTGACCGAGCAAGTTGCCGACGGCAACAGACTGGGAGGGTTGCGTTTCCCGGCGAACGCCCTGTACTTCCTCCTCAGAAACAACTCTAATTGTATCTTTTTTGTGTGTACGATCTGGGACCTAGTTTTGCAATAGGATGACATAACTCAAACTACCGTAATGCACACAAAAAAACCAACTGGAGTTCTTAAAAAAAAAAAGTGAATGTATATATTTATGATGACGGACGACATAAACACACATTTGTGGCCGTGAGTCAAATGTCAACTTGACGGGTAAAGGTGAACGGGGCGCCACTATCTGTAGAGAACGAGTTGGACTGGAAAGACAAGGTGCCGAAGACTGAAACATTTTTTCACCCCATTTTATGGATTGCGGATCCGCTTAATTAGGTACTGGATCCGTCAGACTACCAAATGATGCAGGATCCCGCATTGTTGGATTGCAATCCCTTGCTACATCCCAGCTAAAGTTTAAGTAAGTCATTGTTTGATTTTTTTTTAAATATTTATTAAGTTTCTGCCAATGCTACAACTTAAAATTTTTTGATTATGAAGTAGCACTATGGTATAAACTATGGAAGGACAAGGGTATGACAATAGAAAATATTAGAGAACTAGACCTTACTAAAGAGTTAAATGAGACGGAAATATCCTAGAGAACCATCTAAAGTGTTTGTGTATGCTTGGTGTACACAGAAAAGTTTTACAAGAAAATTGTGATAAATTTCTGATAAAGTAGCTCGAAAATTATTATTAGTGTAATTAAATAAATATTAATTAATTAAATTATAATTAATAAAATAAAATATTATAAAATTAATTAAGTAATAAAATATATATGTATTGCATTAATCAGCGTTTTTGTAGCATGCATATTATCAGTTTTTTCTTGCCTGCCCCCCCCTGAACAAAATCCTGGCTACGCCCTTGCGAGTTGCGTTATAGGTCCACTTAATCGTTAGGCTAAAATAGATTGAAATTACTTGCTTTCCGTTTCCCATATGAGTATCATAGAAACCACTGGGGTAAATAACGTTTATTCCAAATCAGCAAATGGCAGTATGGAATAAGAAAAATTAACGGATACTGTAGTTACTTCGTTTTCTGTAGTTGCGAGATCCATTTTTACCATGTATGTTGAATGGATTGTACCTGGTTGCTGCTGGTGGTATCTAGTGGCGGAATTATGAAGTACTGAAGTCACCGCCGCCCTGAGTTTTGTTGGACCTATTAAGGAACTTTGCCGAATGTTGCTTGTGAGAGGGCCATTAAGGACATAACTCAAGATATGTTGAGATATGAATACATCCAAATTTATCATTTTTAACAAGAGATAGCCATTCTCTTCTGTAAGTGATACAGGGAATCGTTTATCTTTGATATCATCTCTGATGGATTGATTATAAGAGGTTGCAGAATTGTATACGGCTATTTTAAAATAGCAGAAATTACTGAATTGTACTGTCTTTGTAATTAAAAAACAATGGATAAAGATCTTATAAGGTGTTCATTTGTCGAGGTCATAATGGCTGATTTTCGAATGGAATGGCCTGTGTGATTCGAAAATTCTTGTACATAATTCTGTATCTTTTTCATCCCCAAAACCAAAACATTTTGATTTCGGTTAATACTGGATAAAGTATAACTTATTTCGGTCTAAGATTTTTTTTATAGTCAACTGTTCTTTGGACACTTTCAATAAAGTACATTGCACGTTTTCAAGAATATCTATTTTAGATCTGTAATATGATGCATCTTCAGAATTTAAAGTTCCAAATAAGAGTTGCCTTTTGAATAAAAAAGTAGCTCTTGTTCTTTCTACGTTGGTCATGTTTCCAGGGGCGTAGCTACTATGGGGCTAGGCGGGTGCAGTTGCACCGGGGCCCTCACGCTCAGGGGGCCCCCAAGCATACCTCAAGGGGCCCCTAACCGCACCCTCTCGGGCTCTCAAGCGCCCACGAGCCTTCACGGCAAACTGGTGACCTTTTTTTTAGCTCTACCGTCGTCTAAGGGGCCCCTGAAAACACAGGAGCCCCTCACTAAGGGCCCTCGGTGCTCGTGGGGGGGCCCAACCCACTGCTCAGGGGCCCCTAAAGAACAATTCAAGGGCCCCAATCCTCAGTTCAGGGGGCCCCTTCCAGCGCACAAAGCAAAAAAGGTCGCACGTCTGACCTGAGGGCCAAAATAATTTTTTTGCACCGGGGCCCTTGTCGACCTAGGTACGCCACTGCATGTTTCGTAATCTGTCCAGTAAAATTTTGAGACTGTTTAAGTTTGATCATATAACGGAGTATTTCCTGACACATCACATTCATGCGTTGTTACATTCAATACGATTAATTTATTTTTGCAAAAAGTTAAAGATCGAAATGCATAGTTTTCCAAATTTTCATAAGCATTTTCTAATTCCTTTAAATTCATATAAGTTACAATCCTCCAAGTTAATGTGTTTTAAATTGCAAAATCTCGCATAGATAGGCTGATATGAATTATTGCCAGGTGGCTGTGCAGTAGTTTCCTCTGAAAAGCAAAAGTAAATCTTAGTAAGGTGCAATATTGAAATTCCTAAAACAAAGTGCGAATTCTAATTATAAATGCAATAGTGTATGTCGTATTCTTTAGCTCGACTACGTTATGCACAAGATATACCAAGTGAGTTTTTTATCTTGAGACAACTAAATATCTCGAAAACTACAAATCCGATCAAAAAAAAGGTGGGTAATAAAAATTGTTCGTCTCGACGGGGGACATCCGATGATACAAATTTGACTCCCCACCCCCACCCCCTAGGGGTGGGGGAAGGGGGAGAAAAAAAACTTAAATAGGAACCCCCATTTTTTATTGCAGATTCTGATTCCCCGGAAAAAACTACCCCTATTTGACCCCCAATTCGAGTCATTTTGGTCGATAGATGGCGCTGCATTTCTCAGAGTTTTCTCATTACTTGATGTACTTCCATTGCGTTCACATCGTCGCTCATTTCTCAGAGTTTTCTCATTACTTGATGTACTTTCATAGCGTTCATAACATCTCTGATTTATTTACTTCGTTCTGTTGCACGTGTCAATGAGAATGCAGGCTATAACGTTGCAAGAAAAAATTGAAATGGTCTACATTTATGGAGAATGTCGCAAGAATATCGATAATGCTGTTGATCTTTATGCTCATCGTTTTCCAGACCAGCCTCGATCGCGCGCTTCTTTTTACCGTATTATCCAACAGTTCACTCAGGAGGGAAGTGTGCACACAAACAAACGAAAGCGGCGAAGGACGATAGCTGGAGAAAATAACGAAGTTGCAGTTTTAGCTGCAGTGGCTTATAACCCTCACATTAGTACTCGACAAATAAGTCGTGAATCAGGAATTTCTCAGACTACTGTTTGTCAGATTTTGCATCGTAGAAAATACCATCCGTTCCATGTTTCGTTGCATCAAGAACTTCACGGCAATGATTTCGATAATCGATTGACATTTTGCCGATGGTCGCTACAGAAAATACAAGAAGAACCCCATTTCTTTGCTCGAGTACTGTTTTCGGATGAATCCACTTTTACTAACCACGGCACCATTAATCGACACAACATGCATTATTGGAGTGTGGAAAACCCGCATTGGTTACGCCAAGTTGAACATCAGCGTCCGTGGAATGTAAATGTTTGGTGTGGGATAATTGGGGACAAACTTATTGGTCCACATTTTATCCATGGACATTTCAATGGGGAGAAATATCAACAACTCTTAGAGGACGTACTGCCAACATTGCTTGAAGACGTACCCTTAGACGTGCGACAAACAATGTGGTTTCAACATGACGGTTGTCCAGCACATTTTGCTGTAAGATCGCGGGAAGTGTTAGATCGTCTGTACAATCGTCGATGGATCGGAAGAGGAGGTCCAGTGCCGTGGCCTGCAAGATCACCAGATCTCACTTCGCCTGATTTTTTTTATGGGGATACTTGAAGAATGAAGTTTACAGTGAAGTGCCAACAACGCCTGAAAACATGATTGAACGAATTACCAACGCTTGTCAAAAAATCACGCCGGATATGCTTCTTAGTTGCGTCGAATCATTCCAAGAGCGGGTAAATAAATGCATCGATGTCGGTGGTGATATTTTCGAGCACTTGCTTTAGAATTGTTGTTAGAAACAAACACGTGAGAGGCGAGGGGACTCACCAAAAACAAGCACCCCGATGGTGAGAGGCGAGGGGACTCACCAAAAACAAGCACCCCGATGGTGAGAGGCGAGGGGACTCACCAAAAACAAGCACCCCGATGGTGAGAGGCGAGGGGACTCACCAAAAACAAGCACCCCGATGGTGAGAGGCGAGGGGACTCACCAAAAACAAGCACCCCGATGGTGAGAGGCGAGGGGACTCACCAAAAACAAGCACCCCGATGGTGAGAGGCGAGGGGACTCACCTAAATCTAGCACCCCAAAGGGAACAGAAAATTACTACGTCCACGTCGTTGTTCCTGGGTAACGCAAAAAGTAATGTTTGACTTTCGCTATCTGCTAAAGAATTTGCATCAGTGCATTTTGAAATAATGTCCATTCCCATCCCTCAAGTTTGGAGGTGGGTGGTGTTATTGAATAGTTTTTGAAAAATATCAATCACATTAACTTGTATTTTGCTGATCTGATGTGTATTTCACGAGATATCCTCATTTTTAAATGAATTTTTGCTTATTTTGATTTTTGTCGATTGCAGCGCCATCTATCGACCAAAATGACTCGAATTGGGGGTGAAATAGGGGTAGTTTTTTTCCGGGGAATCAGAATCTGCAATAAAAATGGGGGTTCCTATTTAAGTTTTTTTTCTCCCCCTTCCCCCACCCCTAGGGGGTGGGGGTGGGGAGTCAAATTTGGTATCATCGGATGTCCCCCGTCGAGACGAACAATTTTTATTACCCACTTTTTTTGATCGGATTTGTAGTTTTCGAGATATTTAGTTGTCTCAAGATAAAAAACTCACTTGGTAGATCGGCGCGTGCGATTTAAAGGTCCAAACGGTCAGCTGTCCTTATCAATGCGTGGGGTATACGGCCGCTGCGCCAGCTTAGCGAGATAACAAGCCTCCATAATGGATTCCTCAGCTTATCGCGGTGCGTGGGAGGCCATGCGGTCCTGCGCCACGCGTTCTGATGTTTACAAACAGAGCGGCTGCATGGCTTGTATTTACCTGTCTTGAATGCTGTTTTCTCTGCTGTATACCTAATTTAAAACATTAAAACTTATTTTAACTATATTCTATGAGGTGCTCTAGCTACTGACTGACTTATTTCCTAAACATTATTCTAATTTATTCAATTGCATAGCTTTAATCGATTTGGATGAACTGTGAGTCACTTATACCGTCCTGACTGAAGTGTTATATTCTCACCATTTTTCCCAATCACAATAAATGGCCCCTCTCCAGCAACCGTCAAGATTTTGCGATCTACCCTTTCGATCAGATTGGCCTTTCAACAAAACCTTAGTTCCAATTTTAAAGTCTCGTGGATTCTGTGTCCTATCATAATACTGTTTATCCAGATTTGGGGTTTCCATGGTTTCCCCAAATCACTCCAGGTGAATGCCGGGATGCTTCCTTCAAAAGGCCATGGCCGAATTCCTTCCCATTCCTTGCCCCCCATCCTTTCCCGTCTCTAAAGACCTAGTTGTTATAGAAGATGTTAAACAGCTAAAAAAAAAAAATACTGTTTATTTGGCTCTTTAAGTCCTTGATTTATCACTTTTGTTGGTTTATGTAAGATCTGTAGGATGGCTTTTAATTCATGAGCATGTTCATCATAATAGTACTGAACCTCTGTGAGATCACTCTGTAGTATTTCTGGTATATTGGGTATTGTAACAAACATTAGCTCATGTAGGGACTATCATGTGTTACTGTGAATGCTAGTATTGTATACAAAGACAAAGTGAGGTGGCCAATCATCCCATGTTATCTGATTCTTATTTATATAATGCCTTAAATATTCTGTAAGACCACGATGCGATCGTTCGATTTAGTTACTTTGTGGATGAAAGGCTGTGTTTTGGATCTTCTCGATCTGCAGTAGTTTACAAACAAATTTCAATGTTTAGCTTATAAAGAAAGATCCTTGGGTCGGATAAGAGATACCTAGACAACCCCAAAACTTAAGAATACTTCTAGGACTAATTTGGTATGGGCATCCTGTCTGGCAATCGGAATAGCTGCGATAAACTTGGGCAATTCATCTTGGAATGTTAAAATATATTTATTTCCATTACTCAAAGGTAATGGACCGTCAATATCTGTAGCACAACTTTCGAATACATGATCAGGTGTCTTTGTGAGCTCCAAAGGCATTTTTGTATGTGGTAGTGAGTATTTGTTTTTCTGACAACTATCCCATTGCTTAGCATAGTTTTCTATGTACGACTTCATTCCTAGCCATTGAACGTATCTCCTAATTCGTTGATAAGTTTTAATACACCTTGGTGCCCTTCTTAGGGACTATCATGGTATTCCCTAAGTAAAGCTTGTTTCTCCTCGTCATTTAGTGTTGGAAAATTCATTTGATTGAACCTGAGCATCAGCTGTGGATGTTGGGGTTTCTTCTTTTGTATTCATTGGTTCATCTGTGACAGGATCTGGTTTGGTGGACTCTTGTACATCCCGTATTTCCCTAATTATGCAAAGTGCATCCGCGACTGTATTTGATTTACTCTTACAATAAACAATTTATACCAAAATTCCCCAAGTTTTAACCGAGATCTCAGTAATCTGTAAGATGGGTCTTTAACATTGAAAATCAAAAGAAATGGTTTATAATTAATAAACACTATGAACTGTCTTCCAACGATGTATTGTTTTACTGTCTATGTCAAGGCTAACGCCTCTTTCTCGAAAACTGAATAATGGGTTTCTTCGTTATTTAAAGTTCTAGAAGCAAATCCTACTGGTTTATCTGATCCTAATTGTCCCGGCTAAAGTACCCCGCCTATCGCGTACTTTGATGCGTCCGTGCAGATAATTTATGGAAGACTAGGATCAGGATATGCTGAAGTTAACTTGTTCTTGAGAATTTGGAAAACAGAGTCAGTTTTCGGATTCCACTAAAATAGAACATTTTTCTTTAAGAATTCATACAATGGTTTTGCTATCTTACTAAAGTTCTCTATGAAGCGAAGATAATAACTAACAAACACCATAAATGTCTTTAGCTGTTCTGTAGATTGTGCAGTTGGATAATTTTGAACTTTTTCAGAAGATGGCGGCAATGAATCTAGTCGCCGAAATATCGTGTGACAACGCACTCTTGACTCGACTAGTCACCCGAGAGCAGTTTATACACCTTGAATAATTACTTGTTTGTCAATAATAGCTACTGCACAATTTCGGCATTGAACTTGATTACGTAAAATCCATACTTCTCTTGGTCCTAAGTTTACTGTGTAATCATCTGCAAGACTTACATGTTCTTTTGGACTCTTACAATTGCTGTTTTACCTGATTTGAATTGTCACTATGTTGGCTCTCATTTCTGGCATCTCTCCGATTAGACACTTCTACAGGTTGTGTTTTGTTTGTTTATGTTCCTGTTGTTTACTCTGTACGTGCTGTGTAAAGGATTCATTACTGTTTTGAACGTTAGTCTTGTTTTTGCTTTCTATACACTGTGAGATAGAATGCCCTTCCTGGTGACAATAGTTATATGCGACATAACTAATTCTTCTGAACTGTGTGCGCGATTAACATGCTGTGGCAAGGTGACCTTTCTGGTGATACATTTGACACATAGGTTGTATCCTATATTCTTTACTGGTAGGGCCCTTTTAAAGGAAGAAATATCACTTTTTTTTAATGGCATTACTCTGTGTGTTTCGCATGCCGAACACCCTACAAACGATTTCTCCTTCTTTGATAATAAATCACTCTCTTCCATTCATGTAAGTTCAATGGTGATTGGTAGGGTAATAGTGAAACTCCGTGCTCTAATTATACTATGAATTCTATTATTACTTAATTCTTGGATTAATGTAGAGTGAGCAAGCCGATCAATCAATGTAAGACTCCCTTTTACATCTGCTTCAGGAATTTATTTGTCTGCTGTATGTTTAAAATCATGTGCAATTTTTTTTTTAATACTGCTTTATGTCTCTCAACATCGAGGTCTTTAGAGACGGGAAAGGATGGGGGGCAAGGAATGGGAAGTAATTCGGCCATGGCCTTTTTAAGGAAGCATCCCGGCATTTGCCTGGAGTGATTTGGGAAACCATGGAAAACCCAAATCTGGATGTCCGGACGGGGATTCGAACCGGCGTCCTCCCGAATGCGAGGCCTTGCAATTTTATCAATTCTAGCTGCCTACTTAGAAATTGGCTCATCTTTACATTGACGAGCTAGAATGAGGTTACAAATGTAATGGTCTAACACCTCTCCCTATAATCAATCAAGATATCTTTTACAGATTCGTGTGTTTTTGTGAATTGTCTAAAACTAAAAGCTTACTCTTGGCCTGGCCACAAATCTTTGATTTAAAAAAATAGTGGAGTAAATCTTGATCTTGCTTAGCAACTAAATTAAATGCAGTTGAAATGTTTTCAATAAAAGATTGCAGTTCTTCTTTTTCATTACTGAATGCATTCGAAATTAACTGGAATGCTTCTGCCACTGTTAGCTTTCCCATACTGCTACCTTCTGAACACACTTCATTTATCGTGATATTCATTTTCAAGCACTGCAAGCAGCGTACTCACTGTTCTGGTGTTCATCACTGCATTGACTTGAAATCTGACGCCGTTTGGACTGTTGTGATGTCATCGCCTTCCGATTAGCTGCTGGCTGCTTTGTCCCATCACTGCGACCGCGTTGTCTGCTGGGAGGACCACTTGAGCTGCTCTCTACCTGCTAGACTGCATACTCTTTTCTGGAAGCTGCTTAGCCCTGCTGCTGCAACAAGGATAACTGCTTTCAACGTCCCAAGTGCGCTCTTGAAGTTCGAAAATTACTTTGCAGTACTGAGTTTTGGTATTTTTTTTATTTTTTTTGGCTTAGCATTCTACCTCTCCGGCTACTGCACATAGGAAATGTTTTTACAGCAAAAAAAGAAATTCCCTCTTTGCTGTACTAATAGTAAAATATATTTGAGGCTGTGGTTTTCTAAAATCAAGAATTCATTTTGAGATGTACCTTGTCTTTAAAAATTATATTTACAAATATAGTACTCAGTTTCAGGCATAGTCTTTTGTTACTGTAAGTAGCTCTTTTTTTATAATTATATTTTTTTAATAAGAGCTTTTGTAAGATTTTTTATAAAGAAATGTCATGAATATGTTGAACCTTTTGATTCGAAAGAATGGTATAAATCAAGATGTATCAGGTTAGGACTTAGAAAGAGAACAATACCATCTTCAGTTATACTTTGCTCCTGACAAATTTTTGCCTTTATAAATTTAAATGTATTTAAAAAATATTTTTTGATTATTTCTTTGAAAATAAAATTATCTAAAGGGCAACTACCAACCTTTATCAGCTTCACCTATATATATCTTCAGTTTTGAAAACTTGTGTATTTTTGTATAAAGCAATTATTTTTCTGTCTTCTGGATAAACAAGAAAATTTATGGAACATTTTCAAATACTTCCAACAATTTTATTGAATCTTACAATATCTGTAGGCTCCACTGCATACCTGTGACATTCACATATTGAGTAATAGTGCAAGCAAAGTATAACAGTTTTTTATTTTTTTTGCTGTAACATACAACAGATGTCAAATCATCAAAAATGAAAATAGAAAATTTAACAATAGCATTACAGTTGTAGTGCACAAGCATCATTGATTTTTCACTTGGTTAAACATTACAGGTGACTGTTTGGAGTATAAATCAAGTAGTATAATAATCTGTGCCATGAGTTAAAGGTTATATAAAAAGTACATATTTATTTGACATTCCTTATTCATTACACACTATGATAATGAAAATTTACACGGTATAGTATTTGCTTGTTGAATTATCGTACTGTAATTATCTCAGAATGTAGGAAATCCATTTACCAATATTTAGATACTATATATGAATCATAAAATCTAGATACCTATGTTTGAAATATTCGTTAGTTTTACATGGTAAATATCAATTATAGGCAAAATTATAACTCGATTACAGCAAAGTTGGGCTAGCTTAATTCAAAGGTTTGAAAACTAAAGACAAGTTTTAACTCAGTATGTCTAAATAAATTCCGTGCTCAACATAAATAATGAGTAGCGCAAACGAAAATTTCTACCTTTCTACCTTTCTCAAATTTTTAGAGCAATTAAAATTGAGTCAAAAGACATTAATATTGTACTGGGTGCTAGTAGTGTAACTTCCTGTAATTGTGTAAGCTGTAAAATGAATTTTTAAGAATCTGGTCAAGAATTTGCCTTCTGATGTCCTGTATTAGTAGAGTGAATATATAAGTATGAAGTCTATTGTAGAATAATATACTTAAAAACATGTAAAGTTTATTGTAGTTTTATTTATTATGGCACAAGAAAGATTAATTCATAATTACTTCTAGTGGTGTGAGTGGGTTTTCAACCACATCTTAAAATGGCTCACTTTAGTTTTAACATGTATCATAAATTTGTATGTGTTTGTATTTGTCCAAATCTTCAGATTCTTAATTGGAGGTTTGCAATGCAAACTAACACTTATGAACATAGTCATGTGAAGATATATTTGTTAAATTTCTAATTAATTAAATAACTCTTGATAATTTGCTACTACTGTAATCAATTTCTACATCTCAAATTAGATCTGAAATATATCCCTAATATCGTAGCAGCAGTGTTCCATTCTTTTAGAGGATCTCTGTTTATGGAAAATACGTTGTGGTATTTTGTTATTCATAACCAGTCCATTTTCAATGAACCATTTCTTATCTTGTTTCAACCTACCCTCAAACAAATCGCAAAGGCTTTTTATAGAGGATAGAATTGTCAGCATATATCAATAACTCCCTGTATGGCAAGTTAATAAGCGGGTGGAGGTGCGAATCGTGTATAAAGCTCACTGCAAACTTGGCCAGTCATTATCCAGGGCAAAAGACAGATTACACCCACACCAGCTTACGGGTGTTTACGAAATCCCCTGCAGCTGTGGCAGTGTATACATAGGCGAGACAGGTCGCACAGTGGCGGAGAGACTTAAAGAACATATCCGCCACTACAAATATAACAACAGCGGCAAATCTGCCGTCGTTCGCCATGCTATTAACACCGGGCATGAAATAAAATTTCAAGACACAAGGCTACTGTGGAGAGAAGACCAGTGGTGGCCTCAACGTGTGAAAGAGGCAGCAGAAATCTTAAGGAATTCCAACAACATCAACGAAGATAGCTGCCTTCTCCTCTGCGATGCTTGGCGATTTTTGCTATGTGAACATAAATATAAACAGTATCTCTGAAGAAGGCTGGAATATAACAACCGAAAGCTTAGATAATCCAATAAACGACGCGGCATAGCCCGTTAAGCTATAAATCAATAAAATTTAGGTATAGAAAACTGTTGAAAATAAGAGATGTTGCCAGCACCCTCTAATACCTGTCTTCATTCACTTAGATATGATTTAAGCAATTGTGGTGCGGCATTGCGAATGTCATTGATACCCAGTTTTACTAGTAAAATGTTGTAATCGAAAGCTTTGGTAAAGTCTCAAAATGCTGCTTGAGTTAGGTATGATACTAGTTTGTGCTGCAGTGCATCTAGAATATATTTGACTAGAGATCCAACGGCATTCACAGAACACGACTTTACTGAAACTAAATTGTCTAATACTGAACATATAAGCATCTTTAAGATATTTTATTAATTACCCGGTTCAGAGTTGGGGGGTTACTGAAATGAATCTGTATTCCCTGGTATTCATTTGTTACCTTTTTAAGTGGAGGAGTCTCCTAAATTTTTAAGATATCTGAGAAGATTCTTTGCTTTAAGCGGAAATTAATACACGTAGGTAATGGTATCGCCATGCTATGGATAATATTTTTTATGAAAGAATTTTACTTTCTGTAGTACTCCTTACTCTGCGAATGTTGGATTATCTACAGCAAATGTAAAAAGTAATCTGAGCTTATTTTGCATCATTTTAGTAACTGTGGATAGAGTGATAGAATATTTAGTAAATTCTGGTTGTTAAAATCTTCAAACAATCGTATCTCTTTTTAATCGACTTCAAAAGAAGGAGGAGATTCTCAATTAGTCTGTATTTTTTTATGTATATTCAGCGAAATTTTTGCCAATTTTGAACCAATTTAAATGAAATTTTGTTAGTGGATAGGGTGTACCTCCAAAGTGGTCCCATCTGTATTTCATTGAGAACCCAACCCTCCAACCCATTACTCTCCTTAATTTTTATACAAACCCACATTTTTTATCTGATTTCGATGGAACTTTGGACATGTATAGTCAAAAATGAAGAGAAAAATACTGTCATTATTTGGTGTAAGGAAACTCAACCTCTCTCCCAATTTCCACCCCTTAATTTTTGTCGATGTTCTTTATACAAAGCTACAGTCAAAACTATTTAAGCAATCTATATGAAAGGTGGCATATACATGTATTTTTTAATGGAGAAGGTTTCTTACCAAAAAATTAAAAAACCCAACCATCTCCCCCTTTACATCCCTTAATTTTTATACAAACCAATATTTTTTATCTGATTTCGATGGAACTTTAGACACTTTTACTTTAGAACAAAGAGAAAAATACTGTCAACTTTTGGTTTGAAAAAACTGAACCCCTCTTCACCTATCCACCCCCTTAATTTTTGTCAATGTTCTTTATACAATGCTATAGTCAACACCGTTTGACCGATTACCATGAAAGATGGCGGTTATATGTATTTTTCACAAAGAAAGTTTCTGACCAAAAAATCCAAAAACCACACCCTCTCCCCATTAAACTACTTAATTTTTATACAATCCTACAGTTTTTATCCAGTTTAGATGGAACTTAGCACACTTTAACTATAAAACAAAGAGAAAAATAATGTCAACTTTTGGTTTGCAAAAACTGAAACCCTCTCCCCATTTTCACCTCCTTGATTTTTGTCAATTTTCTTTTTAAGAAGCTACAGTCAACACCATTTGACCGATATTTATGAAAGTTGGCACATATATGCATTTTTATAATGGAGAAGGTTTCTGACCAAAAAATCCAAAAACTACACTACACCCCTTAATTTGTGTACAAACCCACATTTTATTTCGATTTCGGTGGAACTTCGTATGCGTATACTTTAAAACAAAGAGGAAAAGGAAAATACTGTCCGCATTACTTTACAAAAAAACCAAACCCTATCCCCCTTTCTACTCCTTTAATTACTGTCAATGTTCTTCTATAAAGCTACAGTTTCTATCTGATTTTGAAGGAAGTATGCACATGTATACTTCAAAACAAATAGAAAAATACTTTCTACATTTAGTTTAGAGAAGCCAAACCCCTCTCCCTCTTTCCATTCCCTTAATCTACACAAAGCTACAGTTTATATCGGATTCTGAAGGAAATTTGCACAGGTATACTTTAAAACATACAGAACAATTGTGTTTAAATTTGGTTGCAAAAGCACAATCCCTCTTCCCTTCTACCCCCACCCCTCCTAATTTCCAAGTTTCCAGTTTATAATTTCCAGTTTTTACCAGATTTTGATGGAGCAGTGCACATATATACTTAAAAACAAAGAGAAACATAGTGTCTACATTCTGTTTACAAAACTCAACAGCCAAGGGCATAACCAGCGAGGGCAGTGGGGAGGGCTGCTGCAGAATAAAAATTAAGTTGCCTTCAGTACGTTTCCACGAATGACGAACTGGCTCAGCAGCACTTTGTGAGAGGAAAGATTGAATGGATTATGCCTGATGGATGTGCATCGAAATTTCGTAAAAAAATCCCGTGAAATATTGAGAAACAAAGACATTGAAAAATTTTCTAAGAATCTGAGATGATTAATGTTTACATAAACTATAACTGAGTTACGATCTTAATTTACTACATAGTAGATCCTTAGATTAAGTGGTTGGATTACCATATTAATCAATTATAAAAATAGTTTCCTCAATAGGTTTGAGTTAAGAAACGTCGTGTTTCAGTGCCCCATCCCACTTCCTCGAAACCAATATGAGTTACCCCCCCCCCAGCTCAAATCTTGCCCCCCTCTAGCTCTGATCATGGATACGCCCTTGCCAACCGCTAACTTCCTTACCCCATCTAATTTTTGCAAATGTTCTTTACACGTAGCTACAGTTTTTATCTGGTTTCAATTGAACTTTGCACATGTATATTTTAGAACAAAGTGAAAAATACTGTCCACACTAGCTTTAAAAAACTGAACTACTCTTCACCTCTACACCCCTTAATTGTTTTTTTTATACATACCTACAGTTTTTATGTGATATCAATAGTAATTTACACACATATACTTTAAATCAAACAGAAAAGACAGTCTTCATTTGGTATAAAAAAAGCCCAATACCTCTTCCCCTTTACAAACACCCCTTTTAATTTCCAATGTACTTTTAAAAAAACCACAGTTTTAAATCCCATCAAAATAAATTAAGCTATTTTTATGTCATGGCAGAGTATTCATAAAATAAATGTGTCCTAATTATTCAATATGTACCTCAGATTTCAGCTTGGACCCCAAGCTTTCACATTGTGATAACTAATTAAAAATGTATATTTTCTATGTGATGCCGGAACAAACAGATATCTTCCAGAGACAGATGTGGTATATATTAATGCCCAGATGTTATATGATTAGATAATTGAGCAGCATCTTTGACAGATGTTATGATTAGATCGAAACACAGTCTGGACCAAAATGTAAACTAACATTCCTTAACACAGCATCTAATTCACCTCGGTCTGGAATTTGTTGGGGGTATATTAAGCCAGATTTTTTTGAAAACAGTGCTTTAACCACTGAGCTACCAGGAAGTTCGTAAAATCAGAACTGCTGCGGCATTTTTAAAATACAAAACAAACTATAATACCATTAAAACTTTAATAATAAAATAATTGTTTAAAAAAAATAAAAACTGTCTTCAAAAAAGCTCACTAAAAATTTTAAAATGACTTTATACCTTCCTTAGAAGAAAGTAAATCTAAATGGACAATATTTTACATTACTGTTATTGAAATTTTTACATTAATCCGTTATTTTTGGAGTCGGTACCAGCCAATGCAAGAATAACAAAAAGATAAAAACAATTATGAATAACAATAATACATAAAAAATCATGTTACCACTTACCTACAATTAATGCTAGAAACATGATTCGACAAAACTGAAGCTACAGATGATATGCCGATATTATACTAAATGTAAACCGTTTACCGCAAAATGCAGCTTACCATTCGACAATGTAACGCCAGAGATATGCCTGGACGACCAATGAGGTCAAGCCACGATTTAAAACACTGTCTAATTTGTTTCCATAAACTGTCTCCCACCATAACAATATCTACCTCTCTACATGCTGTAAAATATTTGGAATTTTTGTTCGTACTCCCCGTGTTGCCTCGAACACCAACGGTACAGTAATTCGTTCTTTGCGATGTGACAGCTGGCACTGACTCCAAAAATAAATTATTAATGTTAAAATTTCAATAACAGTAATGTAAAATATTGTCCATTTAGCTATACTTTCTTCTAAGTAAGGTATAAAATTATTTTAAAATTTTTGGTATGTTTTTTTGAAGGTGGTTTTTTTAGCAATCATTTTATTCAGAATCAAGTAAAAAAAAAATCATTTGTTTAGGTTAGTTATCATTTGAAGGTTACTAATGCCCGAGCCACGGTGCATTTTTTATTGCAATTTGAATCAAACCTTTTATCGTTTACTTTTTAGCAACAGCTAATTCTGTTCTGTATGCTTTCCTATGCATTTTGTATGGTCTCTTGCTGTTGAGAAGCAGTAGCTCCTATTCGTTTATTTTGGAGATTTTTTTAAACGCAAGCTCATTTTTTAGCTATCGGTATTTCTTCATAATAATTAAATTATTTTCAAAGGAAAAAGTATCAAAAGCGTTTTAATTGGATTTGAAAATAAATTTATTAAACCAATTTAATTTTTTTGTTTCTTTAACATTGACACATCTGAAAATAAACATCTAGTGGTAAAAACTTTATACGTTATGTTAGGTTTGTAAGTGTATATATTAGTAGGGCTGTTAGACCATTTCATGTATATAAACAAAATGTAACCCTTATAACTCAAAGCTAAAAAGTTATGAAGTGACTTCATTTGATTACTGATGGTATGTTTTATGTATATCTTAAGCTATTGAGGTGATCTTTATGAAACAACTGAAAATTTACAGCAGAGTTATTACTCTTTCATGTATAAATGTAATACTATTAATAAAGTTTGTTTGTATGTTTGTTGGTTTTTTTTTTTTTTTTGAATTCCCGTTTTATGTATCTTAGAAATTCATATCCATTTTAAAAAAATCTACGGGGCATTTATTTGGAGAGGTTACAAAAGCTGTACAGATAAAACTTGTTAAACATTTGTAAAAATCATCAACCGTGGCTTCCGGAGGACCAGAACGAACAGATTTTTTTCCTTTTAAATTTGTTGGCATTTAACCTTTCGACCATACAACCATAGTATCGTTTTCCTAGTTAGTCCGATGGAGCTTGCAGTCTTCATGTTATTGTCTGGTTTCTCTTTGTATTACAAGCAGCTGAAGTTATCAAATTATTGTGGAATTGTACCCCTCTAAACTTTTAGGTTGTTATTTCTCACGAATGCTAGGATTAGGCGACATACATAGTAAATATTTTCACTTGCAAGTAAATGTATCATATTAACTGGTAGCTCTCTTGTAAAAGTGCTTTCATAAAGTTTGTGGTGTTCTTCCGGTACACCTTGCATCCGATAAACATATGGTTAACGTCACATCCAGCATCTTCTTCACACACACTCTGTGGTGATTCGATTGCTTTTATTGTATACATGTGCAAAGGAAAGAAACCATGGTTAAACTTTAACCCTGCTATTGTAGTTATTAGCCCTCTTGATGGAAAGCCCTTTTGATGCTACTGGGATGTTGGTGTCTGGTGGTGGATGAACGTGTAGTGGAGAAATCCGAGTTGTCATGTTCCAACAATCTCGGTTCCACATTCCCCTGCAATGACTTTTAAGGAAGTTTGCAATATCTAAACATAGTACAATTGTCCCTTCCTCGCCCTTTCTTGCAGCACATTTGCTAGGTGATCTATCACTTCGTTTCCAGGTATGCCAACGTACTTTTATCCATACATGTATAACTTGTTTAGGTTGGTGATTTGATGGCAGGTCTGTAGGATTTTCACTATCAAAAAATCATTTCGATTGTTGTTTTTAAAGGCCAAGGTCTTTTGCAGGGATGATTTAGTGTCCGTTAATATCAGAATGGTTATTTTTGGGTACCATAGTCCGTATTCCAGGGCTTTTGCTAAGACTAACATTTCAACTGTATAATTGGAAGCTTCCTCTTGAACTTCATATACTCTCGAAACCCTCTGCTTTGGGATAGTATAGAAACAGCCTACTGCCCTGCCTTACTTAGCTTCATCAGTATAGATGTGAATAGCCTGAGGCCACTGTACCAGAAATCTAGTTATTAATTGTTTGTTAATTCCAGCATTTTCACTAAATGGTTCGTCAAAGCGGACTGTAGGGTTCACAATAATTGGGTCGTACTTTACTTCAAAGCAAAGTAGTTTGCTAGTTATGTTCCTGGTATTGCTTCATTTTGTGGAAGGTGGTTACATATATGGGTGTTTTTTTTGGTCTCCAATATCGTTCAGGAGTGTCTGATTAATTGATGTCCTCGATATTTATGATAAGTTTGCTTTTCTCAATTTGCGTGTGTTTCACCAGAAATTTATATGAAAGAAATTTCCACTTGATTTGAAGAGGAGGTTTCCTTGCCTTCACTGGAAGAGCGTTTGTTCGTGTTAATACCATTAATCCAAAATAAAGTGCCTTATGCTGGCATTTATCTAGCGTGTCCGGTACCCGTTTCGACGTTTCTCCGAAGATTATGCAACCACAATCAATGTGTGAGCTAATCAATGCCTTATAAAGTGTGACGGATATTGGAGTCCATACCCCATGATGCTCCTGATGTGGCACACATGATGTTTAATGCCGAATCACACTTTTTAATCACATGATTTATTTACTAATTCTATCTCATGTTTCTGTCGATCAATAGCCCAAGATATTTCATGATTTTCTCACACAGGAAACTCAGCCCCTCTAAAATCACAGAATTGCTGGGATCTATTTGGAGTCTGGTGTAGATGGTAACAACCAACTTCTCTGGTGATATTTCAAATCAATTTGTCTTCAGCCACTGTCGGAATTTTCCCACTATGATAGACATTATCTCTGTTACTGCCTGTAACATGTTTCTAATCACATTAATAAAGATGTAATCTGCAAATTGTAGTAAACAAGCGTTTGGTCGAAAGTAAAGACGTTGAATAAAAGTAGTGAGAGTATGGAGACCTGTTGTAGCCGCTGACTAGTTGTTCGTGGTCCGATTATATCGTTTCCGTGCTTTATGATTGCAGCTCTCCTCTGCAACATCAATAATAGGTTCCCCGTGAATGAGTATGGTACTCCCAAGTGGGAAAGGTTTGGGCTAATACAGCGAAGTTCACATTGTTATGTACTTCCCTTATGTCAGTATATAAAACCATAACGTATTTATTTTTACTTAATCCACGTTGAATATCAGTTGTAAGATGCATCAGAGTATCCATTGTACTTTTCCCTTGCGGAATCCGAACTGAAAGTCTAGTAGAAGGTTTCGGATTTTTACCTATTTTCAAGATTGGGACAACCTTACCCATTTCATAGATTTTATATGTATTCTTTCTTCCCAAATTCTGCTGGTATGTCCAGAAAGACGTCTAGTCCGTTGGGTGGTAAATGGTTAAGCAGAGAGTAGTATATGTTTTCAGATTTGTTATTGATTTTCATTGTCATCATAAGCTCATTAAAAGAAAACCGCTGCATTAAAGGGATTTCTTTTTACAATTTGCCAGACTCATCGGCATTTCCGCGGAGGGTGGTGCAAGATGTTCCAATAGTTTCCAGTGTCATGGAGTAAACTTGATTTATATTGTTAAGCCTACTGGTCATACCATTAATTTGTTTAATTTTGTCGCCAAGCTTCCGCCGAAGTTTTATTTCTAGACAGGTTCTCACAAAATGATTTCCATTTCTGCCGTTCTTTTAATTGTTAGGGATTTCTTTGTTCTCGGTTGTACTTGTTTCGGGACTTCTCTTGGGATGCTTCTCGACGATATCTCTTCAAAGCTATCTTCCTTTCGTTTATCGCTGGCTGACACTCATAATCCTAACAAACAGGTATACAGGTAGCAGGGATTTTTTCTTGGGTGATTTTCTGGAATATATAAGGCTGCTACGTCATTTATGCAACGTAAAAGCTCATCATGCTCTTTCCTTACATCTTATTCGTAAACTGACCTATTAGCTTTTCTAGTATTCCACTTATAGGGTGAGCAGTATTGCATATTATCGTACTGCGCTTTTGGGAGATTTATTATTGTTGGAATGTGGTCTGATCCACATGATTCTTGAAAGGGTATCCAAGAGGGTTTTATGGCGATTGAAGCAGAAGCCAATGTGATATTAACTGCCGATTTGCTGTTACCAGGAGCCGTTATTCGGGTTTCTGGTTCCTGGTCCATCGTTTAAAATAAATAAGTGTTCATTTTTTACAGTTTCAAGGTTGATTTTACAGAAGTAATCAGTCTCGTTACATCCCCATGCACCATTATGGGTGTTTAAGTCACCCGTGAGAATTAGTGGAGATGGGAGTTGTGATAACAACCGTACTAAATCCTCTTTACGCGTATATGCCCCTGGTGAACGATAGGCGAGAGCCAATGTATTAGTTACACCTTCAATGTTAGTGCAGATTGCACAAACTTCCAGGTCACTGTCTGCAGTTTTGATACCTTACACGCTCCTTAATGATAATTGCTACTCATCCATAACCATCTGCCCTATCTTCTCGTATTACTTTGTACACCGCGACCGAAAATGTTGATCCAGGGACTAGGTATGTTTCAGTTATTCCAGCTGCCAAATGTCTTCAGTAAATGCTAAAGCTTTTTCTGTTGGAACGTAGTGAACGTGTATTCCATTTTAGAATGATAGCCATTGGTAATTAGTACTTAATTACTTAATAGTAGCATATTGGCGATGAGTTCCTTAATATTATGAGGCAAATTTCCGGAAAATGCCATCTGAAGTATCCAGAAAACAAATTTTGATTTTTTTTAGTTAAAACATCAATAGCTGCAGTCGGCGCATTTTGTCTGTAGGGGTTGTTAGTGACAGGAACCATCGGAAATGGTGGTGGCTCCATGATCATGTTCTGGGGGATCTGAGTGGCGTTCCCTTTTTTTTTTTTTAACAGTTTAACGTCCCTTTTTAACAACGTGGTCTTTAGAGACGGGAAAGGATGGGGGCAAGGAATGGGAAGGAATTCGGCCATGGCCTTTTGAAGGAAGCATCCCGGCATTCACCTGGAGTGATTTGGGGAAACCATGGAAAACCCAAATCTGGATGCCCGGACGGGGATTCGAACCGCCGTCCTCCCGAATGCGAGGCCAGAACGCTATCCGTTACACCACCACGCTCGGTGTGGCGTTCCCGTGAAAGCGACGTTGATTATCACTAGACGTCAAATTGGTATAACTGCGTCTATTATCCGACGAGTCCTCGGGCATCTGATGTTGATATGAAAACCTTCTATTCTGTATTTGCTACCCCTGCGATGTATGTGGAACTATTGGATGGAGTTTCGAACAATTCGGAACACTGAATGGTAATGTCAGTGCAAGTATTGGAGTCATTGTCGACAAGGATTTATTTTCTTGGTTGTGAAGTAAGGTTCCTCTTCTATACGCTGAGTGTTCAGCAGTCACCGAGACGTAGGTTTTTTTTTTTTTTTTTTTTTTTTTTTTTTTTTTTTTTTTTTTTTTTTTTTTTTTTGAAGGCTTGCCAATGCTTTCCTGTAGCATATACCATCAAAGATATTTTCCTGTTTATTTGATGTTATTTTACATGCTGTGGACAGCTACGGTCTGTAGAGCAATGCGGCCCATTAAAATGTACACATGTTGATTGTTCTGCGTTTGTATACTAATTAATGCAGTGGCTCCCTGCGCAATAACTATACCTAACATGGCTCCGACGTTGGTTGCTACCGTGGCCGTCTCTATTCGATACCACTTTCATTTATTTTCTTGGTAAAGCGTCTACTGCGTACGACTTGCACCTCACAACTTATCACTTCCAGTACTTCTTCCTCCGTTAGCGAAATGTCTACATTCGTATAATTTACGGTTTAGTTGTAAGGACGCGGGTATATAGGCGTCCATATTGTCTGTAAGAAAGATTTTACTGTGCGCGAGGGCATTTGCACTCGATCCAGTTATTGTTTCAATTCCAATACGATTGCGCCCAGCTATAGTAATATTAACTATGTTCTTAGTAACCATTTCCCCTTCTTGACGAATCAGTTTACCAACCGACATGGGATGCAACCGACAAACATATTTTTCATTGCTTTCCACAATACCATTAACATTTGTTCGTTATTCTTTTCTCTACCTCGAAACTTGTTCGATGATCACTTACCGCTGTAGTAGATAGTGCCATGCTGTTGCCTCTGCTGGCAACTGCCGGAGCGGCTCGCCGATGCAGTTTCTTTTCAAGAACAACACGAAAAACCTAGAGTACTAGCTCCGCGTGCCGAAGGTCGCCGGTTCGAGTTCGGACGAGGTCTGGGTGTTTGAGTGTTGTGTCTGTGTGAGTGTCGTGTCCGTCAATGGTGACCATGTTTCCATACATACTTGCAACAATACACTGGAAGAGTAATTACTATCACATTGAGCTGGCTGTATGGTCTATGTAGCCGAATTACATCAAAAAAATGAAGTTTGTCCGCGTTGTTGGTAGCTTTTAAGTCTTCTGAGTTACAGGAAAGATGTTCATTAGCAGATTTCTGAAGAGGCATCTGTTCTTTTGTTACTTGCGTGGTTCTTGTTAAACTGTAGATATTTAGCACTAAGTTTAACGCTGCACCAACAATTTCCCCTACTTTAGAAAACCTCGCATTCAAATTAACTAAACATTTCCACTTCGTTTGACGTCTCTACACCGACTGAGCTTGGCGTAACACTGACCTTCACCAGTCACTCAAAAGAGGGCGTTGCTGGGCCTATGTGCAATTCATCTCTCTGCAATAATAATTGGGTATTATGGTTCCACCGTTTCATGTATCCTGCGACTTTGGGGTGACTCTTTTCCTTTTGGGCTGTGCATTTTTTAGACGCAATTGTATAGTTATGCACGTTGTATTACAATTTTCGCAGTTTTATGTAAGTTGCGATTGATCACATCGTGCCGAAATAACATTGAGATTGCGTGAATTTTTAAGCAGTCCGCCGAATTCATTACTTGTGTATATATGACTGCATTATTTGAGAACAATCTCAAATTGCTATTAACGTTGTATCCAAGAGTGGTGGATGAGTGCTAACGCTGTTACCTCACATTTGGAGGACGCGATTTCGAATCCCCGCCAGGCCATCCTGAATTGGGTTTTCCATGGTTTCCCCAAATCACTGCATGTGAATGCCGGGATGGTTCCTTCTAAAGGCCATAGCCAGTTTCTTTCCTATTCCCTTCCTCATTACTTTCCCGTCTCTAATGACCTCGACGCCAAGGAGGCGTAAAGCCATAAACAAAAAATATCAAGATCGCTTATGGAAATTAAGAAAAGATGTCCTCCTGCACTTCCTTGGGGGAAGCCTGATGTAACATCTAGATTAGTAGAGGCTTCCTCGTCAAAGACGACGTACCGCGACCAACCAGTTGGAAAATCTCGCACCAGTATTCATTCATAAATCTGGTCGAATATTTCGTACTCTCGAATCTTTGCTTAAAGTCGGTTGCGTGGCACAAATTGGAAAGTTTTCAGAAAATCTAAAAATAACGGAACAAGCTGTTGCCGTGACGTCACAAAAAACTTAACGGAAGGTAGACATTTCACAGAGGGTCCCAGTCTGTCGGTATATGCAACTTCCGTCGACGGCGGGGGCATATGCTCCTGCTCATATCTCTATAAACTTCTAGAATAGAGGACAGTGCAATTCTTTTGCAAAAAAATATACGCAAATTTTAACAGAAAAAAAGGCAAGTTGCAAATGAGTGAAAGGCTTATGGCGACGTCACGATATCTATAGTGCGCGCCACGAACGATGGCGGGTCGCGTAGAGAGAGAGAGAGAGAGAAGTAGGAATGACATAGAATATGCGACGTTACCGCGTTTAACTATTCGCTGTACACCTTTAAGGCTAATATCACATGCTTCATCAGTTCTCTCCTGAGCTCTCGCAACGTCGCAGATCGGCCATCTGGCATCTGTTTCGCACTTAAAATGCTTATATACTTTAAAAATTTGCTCTCTGCTTTGACTATGCAGAACCTTACGCTTTTGCTGCTTGTCTTCCATTGTTTATAATAGGAATTATTTCAATGCTCACTGATTTACAACCGTCTACTTCACAAAAACATCGCTTTCGACACTCGTGTTACCACGACAGGCTCTGGATTGTTACAGAATTCGATTGACTACTGGCAGAGTGATGACGTACATGCGCATAACCTCGCTAAGCTTTGCAGCTATCTTATGGTGACCTCATGATATCCAGTCGTTGAGCGTAGTCATGACTTCAAATACATAAAATATGAGTACAACAGATATGAATGAAAACCGTTTTTTCGATAAAATGTGTTCATAAATGATTTCGCAATCACATTTAACAGACCTCTAAATAGGTGGTTCAGTATAAATGACTTACCTCGATTTGTTTCAAAGAAAAGTAATTGAAAACAGATTAGAGACTGGAACCAAGAGAATAATAGCTATAAATAAGCTAGTTGTTAAACGAGGGTTGGAACTTAAATAGTGGCAACACTGCTGTGGAGACACTGTGCAATGGAATCTACTATTGTCGCTGATAGTACATGTTGTTGACATACCTACCTTACCTTCGAGCAAATGGACTCGCCCGTCCCACGTCCCCGGCGTGCGCACAATCGAGGGAAACGCATTCACTTGTGAGCGAGCAGTCTAACATAACGGTGTCACTATGTTTTCGAAACAGGAACAACGGAGTTAGACAAGCTTTTTTTTATTTTATTTTATTTATTGGCCTTTGGTCTGCGACCATTTAGCCATCTTGCAACTACAACAGTTTACATTAACTATGTTATAATAACAATTTTACAATGGCAACATGGTAATAAGACCATTATAATAACATTGCAATAAAAACATTGTAACAATAGTGCGATAACATTATAATAGCAACATTACAAAGGTAACTTTACAGGACATCATTGAGGTAACAAATTTCTTATGCATTACATTTTATGGGCTTTAGATCTTTATGTTTGTGTCTTGCGAGAAGCGGATGATTGCATTGTAGACCTGTATATTTTTTGATTGTAGAATGGTAATTAGGTTAGCTGGGAAACTAACCGATAGCTGTTGTAATTGTTTGTATAGTCGCTTACGTTGAGCTTGGTATTGCGAACATGAAAGTATGATGTGATTAAGATCTGAGGTCTCTTGATCAAATGTGCATGTCGGGGAGTTAATTATTCGGAGGCGGCATAAATGTTGTGGATAGCACCCGTGTCCTAATCTCATTCTAATGATTGTTGTTATGTGTCTTCTTGCTATATTGAATTTTTTAAACCATGGTGTCCTTGGTATTGTTGGTTGAATTGCTGCATAATGTTTCCTTTTAGTAGCTGTGTCTGGGCCCAGTCTTCATTCCACTTACTGTATGCCTTCCTGGTAACGAGTTGTATAAACTCGGTCCAAGGTAACTGAATGCCTAAGAAGTTCCCCTCATTAATACTCTGTTTCGCCAGCTGATCGACGGCTTCGTTGTACAGTATTCCTGTGTGACCTTTGATCCAAAGGAAATGGACTTGTATACTTGTTGAATATGCTTCTGAGACGAGTTTGATAATTTCATATAGGTACTGGTGCATCTTCGTATTGCGTACTGGGTTTGTAATTTTTGGAGCAAACTCTTGGCGTCAGTGAGTATTAGGATTCTAGCAAATTGTTTGTCTAACCCATACTTGATTGCTGCGCAGATTGCTAGGGTTTCTGCTGTGAATATTGACGTCTCTGTAGGTAATGCTGTTTGTCCGTAGTCATTGCTGGAAGGACAATAATAGCCGTATCCAACTCCTTCCATGGTTTTAGATCCATCAGTGTATATGTGGGTGTAATTAGGCCAGGTTACTTTTAGGAAGTGTGAAAGTGCTGTATTAATGTTTTTATTCCGGATGATATATTCTGGCAAGTAATATATATGAAGTTTTATAAACATAAACTCGTATGGATTTAGGAAGTCTGGGATGATGCGGCTTTTTAGTATCAGTGGTTTGATCTTTTCATATTCCTTATGTCCTTCTGCTAATAGGGGCATTTCTACTCACTAAAGATGGACCATTATTTTTATTTCTGCTGTACACTTGTGACAGCATCTTTTGTACTGGATGTTCCTTTAGAGCACTTGTACGGATAAGGTATTTGCTTGTAAGGAATTCTCGGCGAAGGTGGAGGGGCATTTCTTTTGCTTCTACCAGAAGTGCGTTTGTTGGGCTTGACATCATGTTCCTAGACATAATCTTATAGCTCTGAATTGTACTCTATCCAGTTTTTCTAGAACATATTTTGGTGCATTCCCAAATAAAATACTTCCATAGTCTAGTACTGGGCGTATTAGGGAGCGATATAAGGTCAGTAAAGTTGTGGGATCTGCTCCCCACCACGTTCGAGTGATAGATCGCATTATGTTTAGTGCTTTCCCCCACTTTCATTAGGATGTAATTAATGTGACGGCTCCATGTTAATTTGCTGTCCAAATAAAGACCGAGTATTTTGGCTGAAGCTTCAATGTGGAAGGTATACGGTCCCAGGCGAATGACTGGTTCCTCGGGAGCATACCGTTTCTTTGTGAATACCACCACTGACGATTTGGCTAGTGAGAGCTTATGTCCGTGTTCGGATATCCAGTTGGATAACGCTGTTGCCGCCTCATTTAACCAACGAAACGTTAATTGCAGCGAAGGCGACATGGTGTAAATGCATATATCGTCGGCGTATTGCACTATTTTAATGTGAATGCCAAAGATTTTTTTCAAGATAAGCGGTGTATATGGCGTATAACAGCGGGCTGAGAATAGATCCTTGAGGTATTCCTTTAGTTTGTTTCCTAGGCCCGAAAAAGGGTATTATCTTGTTTTCGTATAAATAATATCGTGCGTTGACGGAGCATGTTGTAGATACTTTGACAGTATAATGTGGGAATTCCCAATTCCTGCAGCTTTTTGAGCAGTATTGTTGGGGTTACATTATCGTACGCACCTGATATATCTAGGAATATAGCTGTTAAATATCCTTTTTCCTGTGAAAGCCTTTTCTATGTCTGTGGTTAGGAGGGTAAGGTTATCTAATGTGCAATATCCTTTACGGAAACCAAATTGAGTCTTAGGTAGCAGATTATTGTGTTCCAGCCACCATTCTTGTCGTTGTTTTACTATGCGTTCAAACGTTTTGGCGACACAGGATGTTAGAGTTATAGGACTATTTGACGTAGCGTCATTGGGTTTTTTCCCCGGCTTTAAAATGGGTACAATAATATGCCTAGTCCAATCTTCGGGAATATTTCCTGACATCCCAATTGTGTTAAAGAGCTGGAGGAGCAGTTGTTTCGCATTACATGGCAAATTTGCAATCATACTATAGTGGATTCCGTCGTACCCTGGTGCTGTATTTGTTGATTTTTTTGAGGGCGATTTCTAATTCGTTTGCATTGAAGGGTAGCAGGAAGCATGGAGGAAGCGCTCCAGTGAAAGGCTCTTGTAGTGGCGCTGGAGGCGATGCTACCGAAGGTGGAGCAATAATATCTGCAAATTCTTCGGCCCAGCAATATAGGGAGCGTGTCGGAATTTGTTTCTTTTTAAATTTGTTTATGGTTGCCCATACTTTTGATAGTGGCGTTTCTTTTGAGATTTTGGAACAGTAATTTTTCCAACTTTCCATTTTTCTGGTGTTTTAATGTCCGTTTTACAGCAGCGTCGACCTTTTTGTAACCAATAAAATTTTCCCAGGTTGGAGACTGCTTATAATATTTCAACGCCAGTTTTCGCTTTGCTATCATCCTTCCACATTCAGGGTTCCACCATGGAACTATTATTCCTCTTGGGTGATTTACAGCTTTCTTTTGCGGGATGGCGAGATGGGCAGCTTTATTGATGCAATTAATGAAAGTGTTATATTTCTCTATTTCTGGGAGAGAGCTTGGAATATCATTAGTTTCCTTTTCCATGATTTCCTTGTATCTGCTCCAATCCGCTTTATTTAAGTTCCATTTGGAGCAAGGTTTGTATGGCGGAAGGTTAGTTGGGTTTATGGCCGATATCTCTATGGGAAAATGGTTGGAACCCAATGTGCATGAAAGAACTCGCCAGCTGAACTCCGAGGAAAGTGAAGATGAACAGAGGGTAAGGTCTATAGCAGACTTACGTTGTCCTGGCAGCGGGAGTACCGTTGCCGATCCGTCGTTTAGGATAAATAGCTCTTGTTCTTCTATTAGGTCCAATAGAATCCTTCCTTTGATATCTGTTATCTCGCAGCCCCATACTGTATTGTGCGCATTAAAATCGCCGCAGATTATTAGCGGGTGCTCCAGCTGTTGCATAAGATTGCGCCATTCGTGCTCTGGAATGTTGTTCCTTGGTGGACAGTACAGTGAGACTATGGTAATTTCCTGCCGGTTTATCTTCACTCTGGCTGCTATTGCTTGAAAGGCTGCTATATGGGTGTGATCTATGCTGATCGCTGTATGAGGTATTGAGTTCCCGATTAGGATCGCGACACCTCCCCAGCCATCTTCGCGGTCATTGCGGTATAAGGTATATGATGGGAAGGAAATATTCCTGTCCATCTTCAGCCAAGTCTCTGATAAAGTGCCAACCAATATGTTTCGTGTACTACAGTGTTCTCATAAATGATTCTTGATTTGCAATGAGGGAACGTGAATTCCTACTGTAATATAGTATTCGCTATCTTCCTTAATTAAGTTGGGTTTAAAGTTAGGAAGATTAGGCTCTACTAATGTCTCAATAGATTTTCTAATTTCATCTAATTGTAAGTCCTCAGTTCCACTGTCTTTCATGTATCTCGCCACTGTTAGTATTATATTGAAAATTTCTTCTACTATCCTGTTTTTCCCATTTACCGATAAGGGTAGAGTTCACTAGGTTTTGTGCTTTAGGAGTATAGGGGTTGTGGCCAATTGGTGTTGCCGACATTTGTGTTGGATAATACCAATGTTGTCGATAGTCGTTTGTCCCTACTACGTTGCTGATTTACGCTGCGTTTCTGCCTGCTCACCGTTATCCCACGGTTGTTGTTGTGTATCGCAGTGACCGCGATGTTCTGTGTTGGATGAGGTGGTTGCTCTCTGTTATTTGACAGTATTTCGGTCGGACCTTCCTGTATCTCTTCCTGGAATGCTTTTGCAGGATTGTGATTTAGAGAGTGGCTATGTTGTTGATCTACGTTTTCGTCTACTGGCGTATTCCTTTTATACAGTGGTGGGAATTCCATTCTACTTTGTAGTAATGGTATATAGGGTGGCTGTCGGGGATGACTGGGGGAAACTTTCGATACACAGTTTGCATAAGACATTTTCTTTAGTTGGCCTTTGGCTTCTTTAAGGGACATGTTGTGAAATGTAGCCATTTCGTGTACCTTTCTTCTAAATAAATATTCTGGGCAGGTCCGATCTGTGGTCTCGTGTTGACCCTTACAGTTAACACATACTGTTTCATTGGATTCACACTGTTGCACGGAATGTGGACCTCCGCATCTACCGCAGCGTTGCCCGCTTCTACACTGGGTACTGATGTGATTGAATCTTAAGCATTTATAACATTGTTTGAACGCTGGGACGTATGGGCTTACTTCACATCTCGTGCCGTATAGGTATACGTATTGCGGTATTTTTTGACTATCAAATGTTAATATGCATGTCTGTAATTTCAAAATTGATAATGAGTCGTTTCGTACAACGCGCTTTGTTATTCTTTTAACACTAGTTACTTTTACTGGGGATTCAATGTCTGCCATAATCTCTGCTTCGTTTAGAGTCATGTCTACTCCTCGGATAACACCCTGCTTTTTGACTAGAAATGTGGGGATATATGCTTCTAGGTTTCTATTTTTAAATACTGCCGACTGAACTAACTTATTGGCTACTGAGTAGTCATCTACTTCGATTTAATTCTATTCTTCCCTGACGGGGTAATGTTTACAACATGCCCCTTTGCTTCCGGAATATTGGTATGCACCAGCTTTCCAATACTCATTGGGTGTACCTTGCCTAAATTACGATCTTTACTTTCGACATACAGGTCATAAGGACCCGGATCGGAAGGCTTGAAATAATTTACTGATCTAGGAATAACTGGAGGCTTACTCGTGTTATGTGTTGATTCCGTCTGGCTGGTTGATGCTTGATGGGAGGCTGCATTGATCAGGGGAGGTGCTGTCATCTCCATATCTACGACGGTCCGGTTGGCCTCTTCTTCTACTGCAAATCTTTTCTCTGCTGCTTCGGACGTGGATTCACAAGCTCGCTTCCTGGGAGTTCTTGTAGCCTCATCCTCTTCCAATCTGCCATCCTCTGCGATGTCCATGACTACCGTTTCATCCATCAGCTGATTTGTTTTAACTACAGTTGCTTCAGCTCTACCTGTCGTCTGGTGGGTGTTTATGCCGGGAGTCGTTGTAGGGTCGAGCGGCGAAGTACTACACGGCCCCTCGCCCATCTCTGGTATCTGATGTTGCTGGTGTTGCTGCTGCTGCGTGTGTTGTTGATGTTGTTGTTGCTACTGCTGTTATTGCTGCTGTTGTTGTTGTAGATGCTGTATGTACTGCTGTTGTATGTGCTGTTGCTGGGGTTGCTGTTGTTGCTCCTTCGCTATGGTGGCTGGGGTATGTATTGGCTCCCCCATGCTGTTGGCTGCCTGAAACTGTGTTACTTCGTTGGTAGTAACATTCACTGGTTGCGTTTGCAAGGTTACGTTACTGGAATATATCGTCTCTAAGGTTGTCTTAATTGTCTGCCCCGTGTCTAGCGGGACAGACATTTTCGGTTGCACCACTGATTTGTCTATTTGTTTTCTGTTAGGTTTCTCGTTAGATTCTAAAATATAACTGTTTCACTCCGGGATTCACACTCCTCGTAGACTCACTAAGTAAACAACTCGACTAGCAATCGCACTCGCGGGCCGCTGTTCGAGGAAGTTACTTCCTCGGCTGCTCGGGAGGAACTGTAGACAAGCTTGAATGTGCCAGAGGTCGTACGCACGACAGTGTCATCAAGGACTACAAGAGGCGTGCGGGGAATAGGCATTGCCGTACAGAACAGTGGCACGTTGGGTAAAAGCCTTCAACGAAGGTCGGCAGAATGGGGCAGACATGCATCGGGCAGGTCATCCTAGCGTGTCTGAAGAAGTAGTGCATACTGCTGCCGCGTTAGCGGACAGTGATCGACGCCAGACGATTCGTGAGCTCGCCTACGAAACCGGATTAGTGCATACGACTATGCTTCGCATCCTGAAGTAACGCCTGGGCATGCGAAAAATTGCATCACGATGGGTTCCGCATGAATTGACGGAAATGCAGAAATGGATGCGTTACAACGCTGCTCAGACGCACTTGGAGCGCTATGAGTGCGAAGGAGAGGCTTTCTTACGCGGTTTCGTAACACTGGATGAGACATGGGTCATATCGTACGAGCCAAAACTGAAACGACAATCCAACGAATGGCGTCATTATGAGTCGCCGCGAAAGTCGAAAGTGCGTTAGAGCCCCAGTATTGTGAAAGTTATGGTGATTCTCGTGTACGACTGTGATGGTGTTATCCTAACGCATTATGTTCCTCTACGGCAGACAGTCAGTGCACAGTATTACTGTTCGTTTTTGGAGCATCACCTGCGACCAACTTTGCGAAAGAAGCGGCAACACTTTCCGCGCAACCCACCCATCATTTTACACGATAATGCGTGGGTACATACAGCGCAAGTTGTGGCAGCTCTGTTCGGTCGATGGGACTGGGAAGTACTGTACCATCCACCATAATCCCCGAACTTAAGTCCTTGTGACTTTGATTTTATTCTGAAGATGAAGGAACGGCTTCGTGGCATTCGCTTCAGAACTGTTCCAGAGATTCGACAGGCAGTAGACCGCTCCATTCGCACTATCAATAGAACGGGCTCTGCTAACGGTATACTACGCCTTCCACATCGCTGGCAACGGGTTCTACACAACGCTGGTGACTACTTTGAAGGACAGCAACAGGTGCAAACATGTATTGCCTTTTTATCGGTTGTGAATAAATAGTTGCCACTATTAAAGTTCAAACCCCCGTAGTTTGTCTCCCTCCTGGGAAAACTCTTGATAAGCGCAGAAGCTATTTAACTCAACGGGAACGCCTAATAAGCCCAAGGGCGTAATTCAGAAATCTAGGAATAGTAAAAATACTATATTTTCTAGCAGAAAATCTGTAATAGTTCAGTTTCAATACTGAAATAAGTAACTATAGAAATAGGAATAAGTGAGATTACAATTGTACAGAAAGGTAAACCAAAAGGCAGGAAATATTAACTACAAAGAACTATATGAGTTTTAGCTTCAGAATCCACATTACATTATGAAAGTATTTTCATCTTGAAAATTCATAAACAGCAAAAGTACGTATATGGTAAAAAAATTTAAAAAATGGTTAGTTATCACCGAAGCAATTGAAATAGTATTTGCTTAATAATATTCGTAAAAGTACTATGAACGCTAGTGCCGTAGAAAAATTATAACAGGATATATTCAAGTTTATTGCAAAGTCGCTAGTGGTTTTTTCCGAAATTCTAAACCGTTTAGGGAAATGACGTCAATGTCTCGGCGGTTCGAAACTCTTCATGCTGAAGAAGTTATATGAATTCCATTGACATTATAACATGAGGAGCCTCAAGACGTTAGCGCGTGCAAACCGTTAACGTCTGTACAGTTAAGAGAGGGGGCTCAAAGTTAGTTTACACGAACCCCATTTCGGTGCCCATGCCCCTACAAATATAGGAAAAATTTGCCACTCGGTTATGTTGACATAACGGTCATCACGGAGAGGTCCTAACGAGAAGCGGTGGTGAAGTGAGGTGCGAGGCCAGGGTAACATGACCTTGAGCCGGCAATTCAGAGTGAACAAGGTATATTGGTGAATGAAAGCTGCCGTCATTTAGTGTGATCACACAAACATAACGGCACTTGCCCGCCACCGTTTTAACTTTAAACACCATTTTTCCCACGCTGTTATTTTGGAGGAATCTATTTGGTTTTTTCCCCGCCTTTTTTGTGGGCGTGACCGACGGCGGAGGAATGGTGTGGTGGACCACTTGTGACACCACCAGTGTGACGTACTACTTGCGACACCGGGTTTTAACCAGCTATGTGGATTATTGGCAGACTGTTTGTATCTGTTTAGGTTGGTCGGTGTAAGCAGGGTTCGAAGCCATATGTTCAAGTTACTTTCTTGGAGGGAAATCACAGTCGTCGTCGATCAGGAGCCCTTTGTTGGTCCTTCGACGACTAGCCTCGCTTCTTTAGTGCTAGACTGGTTTGATTACTCTGACATCATTTCCAAAAATCAAGCTATTAGTGGAAGATAGGGTTATACAGCTAAAATGAGAGCCGTGCGTGGAAATACCTTTATTTATTCGGCAGCTGTGATCGTGCCTTGAACAATTGTTTTCGCCGTGTTATAAAATCAGTCAGTAGATAAAATATTGCAACCCACAGGCTTCGGAAACGCTAGCTGGCGGAGACGTAGTGCAGAGGCCACGTGTCGAGAAGCCAAGGCCGGCGATTAAGCGATGCTTGTAGGCGACTGCCGATCAAGATCAAGCTCAAGATCGAAATCAAGAACAAGAACAAGGAAGAGGCAATGCTGTTCGGCTATAATATATGGTGAGTCAGGAAGCAGGCCTGCATGATCGGGTCAGTGCCTCTGCACACCGCTGAGAGTTATGTCGGTCGTTGTAGCAGGTGTTGTAAAAGATTCTGACGAAACTTAACGTGATCTCCAGCAAGCCTACGAGTCACGATTCCTCACGGATGACTGAGTTTTACTTGATTTAAATAAAATTATCCTACACTTAGTAAAGTGTCCTTTACACTTTTCCTCTGCTTAGATCAGCTTCTGTCCACAAAAGTTCATTTCTAGGGTTAAGGTAAATGGAAATTAACAATGGAATAATGTCGTTGGCCACTGCTCTTAGCTTACAAAGTTACAGCTAGAATTCATAAATAATCTCATAAGTTTATGGAGATGCGTTATCCACTCTGTGATGAATAGACAAACATTAGTTCTCAATATAATAACAATGACTAAATTTTACAAAACAAATGACTTTAATATTGGTGCAAAATGTCAGATTATTTCGTTATATCAATGCTTGTAGTTAATCAAGGTAATATTACAAGAACTTGAGAAACTGTAGGTAATACTGATTCAGTGTAATTTCTTGGAATAACGTCGGCGCATATAAAGTACTAGTATGATTACAGATGTAGCTGTTACAACAGTGGTCAGACTTATAGTAGTAACTATCGTTTTATGGTTAGCCTGGTTATGTATTTGAGTTTCCACAGCTGCTAATATATGGTTATATTTGATGGCATCTCGTGATTGTTTCGACAGCTCAGCATTTAATACAGTTGTAATTATTTGGTTCAGTTAAGCTAACTTCTGGCTGTGATATACGACTTTGTTGAAAATAGGTAACAATTAATTCTGAAAGGTTAAGTTAGTGTATACAGTCGCAATATGCCATTAGTGAGTGGTGTAATTTTATGAAGCGTTATGGGTTGGTCAACTAGAAGCAAAGTTAGTAGGAACTAGAGGCGTAGCTATCGGAGAGCTATGGGGTGTCGTGCACTGGGCCCTTAAGTTCAGGGGGCCTCCAAGCTCCACTCGGGGGGCCCAAACTCATAGACGTCCTGTCAGCAAACCTCTCAAGACTTAGTAGAGCTAAAAAAATTATATCCCCGCTAAATTTATTAGTTACTACTACTGCTCCAAATCCCTTTCAGCTAGTGGGCCAGGTTTTGCAACTCCGGACTGGTAATCTCCTTGGAAATAAGGGGAGTTCAATTCTCGTCCATACAATATTTCATGCGGATTGCGATTAGTTGTCGAATGTACTCCGAAGTTATACGCTGACATGACGAATGGCAAGATATTTTCCAGATTGTTTGGGATTTGATGATATAGCAGCTAAGGGTTTTAGTGATAATTCTATGTGCACACTCCGCTTTTCCATTAAGCCTGGCACACACACTCATGCTTGTCGTCGTTTTGCTTGTACAGTCTCAAGTTATAATGCAAGACGGAGTGTGTGTGGGGACAAGTCGATCGACTTAATTGTTGTGTTCCATCAATTGTTTGACTTGAAGGCATGAAGAGTGCTCTTAATTTTCCGTGCATGTTCCTACTTGCCGTCCAGCAAAACGGCGTAAGCGTGCGTATATCCGTTTTGTATTACGTTATCTTAGTAGAGAATTAATGATATTAGACTACTGTCGCGTGAATTTCTTAGTGAATTTATTGATTTATACAGACAAAGTAAATCTTTGTGGGAAATCAAAAGTAAAGATTATTTAAACAAACAGAAAAAAAGTGCTGCATAAACTGAAAGAAGTTGATGAACACGCAAATAAAGAAACTGTTGTTAAAAAAGAGAATTCATTAAGAACTTGTTTTCAGAAGGCACAGAAGAAATATAAAGAATCGCGTAGATCTGGGTCTAGTATCGATAACATCGAAAAGCCAAATTTGTGGTATTTCGACAAGTTGATGTTTCTTACTGATCAAGAAACGCCAAGACAGGATGGCACAGACAACATTGAAGACACAACTGCGGGTAGAGTTAATGAGGTATGTAACAAATACAATTTTATTAGCAAACACAATTAGGTACATAGTTACAGTATACATATAAAATGTCAAATAATACTTGCTGAAGTTTTAGTACTATGAAAAAATGCACTAATTGGGTTCTTTATTTTGAGAAGGTTACGTATGTTGCCAGTGAACCTTTCCTTCACCGTTAAATATTAAAAAAAAAGGAAACAAATCTTCAGGTTCTTGGCTCAATTCATTTAGTAAATTGATGTGACTAAATTGTGTTTGCTTCAGTAACCACTGTCTTGACCATTTCTGATAAATTCTGTTCCTTTTTTCTTTCTAATTATCAGAACAATAGCTGATGCAACAACTAATTTCTGTGTGTTAGCCATATTGACATTTGGCAACTGGTAGCAAAATGAAGTAGTAGACGGAGTGTCTGTGGGCTTAACTGCGTTCTGTCAAATGTTCCCTCTTGCACTACAACTTGAGACTGTACAAGCAAAACGATCGACAAGCATGAGTGTGTGTGCCAGCCTTTAGGCCATGAGTTTAGGGAGGTAGTTCTCAGCTTATTTATTCCGAATATTTTTACAGACTTGGGTAAATAAAGTAGACAAAATTCGATCCACTGTCAGAGTGAAGCACCTCTGGTATGCCATAATTTAGGAGCCAGTGTATTACCAAATCTTTGGAAACAGTCTCAGATTGTTGGTCTCGCAGGGATACCATTACGAGATACCTCGAAAATCCTCACTTATCGTCAGAGTATAAGGATGTCACGTGTCACTCCTGGTTAACGGTCCCATAATATCTAAATATATACTTTGGGGATGGGCGGTGGTCTCAGGCAACGGTTGAAGGCTTGATAATATTGCGGTGCCCTGTTTCCGTCTATCTAAAATATGTTTGCGAAACAGAAGCTTCTTATCTAATATTACACATAGGTACTTTGTTTCTTGCGACTATTCGATGTATTGGCCCATGATTTTTAGTTTACAGTCAATAATTGGCCGTTTCCGTGAGAAGTGAATGGCTGCACATTTCTTTGGGTTAATTTTGACCTTGTTTATACGGCACCATTTTTCTAATTGGTCAAGGCCATGCTGTAGGTGGTTGATCTTTAGGTCATGCCACCTGCTAGTCGTGTATATGGTGGTATCGTCGGCAAGTTGCACCAGATCTATGTAGGGTGGTGTTGGGGCGTCATTGACGTTGATCTTGAATAGAACTGGTGCTAAGGGCGATCCCTGGGGTATTCCGGCCGGTATGGGTGTATTGAGGATTTTTAGCCTTCAATTGAAACATAGAATCTTCTTTTTTTCAGGTAGCTTCCGATCAACTGAACGTAACAGTGTCGTACGGACGCCTGTGTTCTTAGTTTTATGATAAGTTTGGCAGGCCAAACCATGTCGTAGGCTTTCTCAATAGCCAAGAACACAGCCGCCGTCTATTTCTTAGATTGAATCCCCGGAAAACGTCTTCAGTCAATCGGAGGAGTAGGCTTGTGCTAGCTACTCTGCTTTGGAAGCCGAACTGTTCCTTGCGGATAGTTTTTTCCGCTTCTATTTCGCTGTTTATTCGTTTGAGCACTACTCGCTACAGCACTTTTGTAGTGGAGGGGAGTAGACTAATTGGTCTATAGTGTGATGGCTCTCGCTGGTTTTTCCGCGCTTCGGGATGGCCGTGAGCTTCGCGACTTTCCATGCTTCTTGGAAGTATCTCTGTAGAAGACAAGCGTTACAGATTCTAGTCAGGAGCACAATCCCTTTGGTTGGTAGGCTCTTGAGGTGTTGGTTTGAAATTTTGTCGGCTCCTGGGGCTTTTCTGTGCGTGTTTCCGCTTCGGTCAGGTCATACTGTACTACCTTGTGCTAGCTGGCGAAGTATTCTGCCAACACCTCCGCCTTGGCTACCGGCTGAAAAACTGGTCCTGTTGGGCCGGTGATTGCTCTATTTGGTTCCCTTGGTGCTTTAACGGCGCGCGCAAGCTGCCAGGCGTCCCTACTGCTTAGTGTGAGTTTTTACATCCTTGCCTCCCATTTCGCTGAGTTTTGTTCCAGCTTCTGAATACCACCACCAATGTTGCGGACCACATATGACACCACCACTGTGGCGGAGCACTTGTGACACCAGATTCTAACCAGCTATATGGCTTATAGCCGGAGTGATTTTATCTGTTTAGGATAGTCGATGTAATCCTGGACAAAATAATAAGTTGTAGGCTTTTTCTTTGAGGCAAATCATAGTAGTCATTGATCAGCAGACCTTAGTTGGCCCTCTCTTCTATAGTTTCAGATTCGTTTGATTGCTTTGACACAATTTCAACAAATCAAGATATTAGCGGAAGATAGAGTTTTACAGCTAAAATGAGAGCGTTGTGTCGAAATACCAATATTTATTCGGCATAGGCTAAATAGGGTTACAGCTATGAGTGCGCCTTGAGCAATTGTCTACGCCGTGTTATTAAATTAGTTAATAGATGGTATATTGTAGTTTACAGATTTCGAAAACGCTGGCTGACAAATGGGTAGCGCGTAGGTCACATGTCGAGCAGCCGAGGCCGGCCATTAAGAGATTTTTCTGCGCAACTGGCGATCAAGAGCAAGTAGAAGAACAAGGAAGAGGCAATGTTCTTCGGCTGTAATGTGTAGTTGATTCACGAGGCACCCCGCTTGAGCGGGTCGGTACCTCTGCTGACCGCAGAGTGTACATATTTTGCCGGCCAGTGGCTGTCGAAGGCTCTGCGTCTGTAACACATATACAACATTCCAACTTTCGACGCTTTAAGTTGATACGCCGACGCACTGTATGCGTCGGCAACACAGACAAAAATACTTCAAGCACTCCAGAGTTGTGGCCAACACACTTACTATGGCCACCAGTACTATAAAGTATCTATACTTATATCACTTGGTTATGGCGCCAATGTCTGCTCCGAAAATTCCGCCGTTCCAGCCACCGCCGAACTGCCTCGTCAACCTCTCTCCAAGACCCGCCGAAACCAGAAAACTGAGAGAAAAAAATCTCATTGGCTGCAGTTATTTGGAACCTAGTCCTTATTTGTATATTTTAAACTCGCGCCCGCATCATGTCCTCCAATCTTTTCTATATGCGCTAAAACTTGGCCTCTGTCTCTCCCTCCACACTTTCTAAAATCACTGACCTTACTCAGAACAACGAACTACATCCTGCATTTAACTTCTTGACGCAGGCGAGCCAAATGAATAGGAACATCCTGTCTATTGTGTGAAGCTTCCCTAGACCACTGTCGAAATTATTTACGGGACGCTACACATGAATAAGCGGGACGAGCTGGAATCTGCCAGTGCAGAGTCCACGATTTTGTTTTTACGCCACACTTACTGCTATTTTTTTTAAAGTAATGGGTCGATAATTTTGCTCATTACAACGCGTACTCCCATAAAAACTATGACTTTGTATCAATCACCGTTAGTATATATTTGTAAATGCTACCTTTAAGAGAGTACGGGACCATTCCACAATATCAGCTTGCCACAAATCAAGTACTTTGATTATTACACGTCGTATTTGGAAATTTCTTCCTACTGGTTTATGTAGTTCTGCTACACCTCCATCAATGTTCCAATATAATATATCTTTCACGAAATTCTTGAATCAATGATAAAATTTCGTTGGAGTGCGCTGTATGTCCTGCTGATGTCGACGCTGTAAGGAACTGCAATCTTACAACGATTTCATTCTGTTCGTCCCAATACATCTATTCCTTCGCAAGAAGAAATCCAGATCCCGACTGATTGTCAAGTTTAGAGATTGATTGTGAGCAGGTTCTAAACTTACCGGAGGGACTGAAATTTGCTCTATTGTAACAGTACAAGTGACTGGTACTGTTGCGTGTGCGACGGTTGGCACCCTTGCGGTGAGCCGGAAGATGTCAAGTAGAGATGGGTCACAAATAACTAAACGGCTACAAATAACCGTTATTTTAAAAACGCCGGTTAGCAAGTAGCGGCCAAAACGATAACTGAAGTTATTCGAATAACTGTCAGCACCTCCCTCTGACAGCGCTGCAATTGTTCGTCGACCGCCCGCTACGAGTGCATCAGTCACCGCTTATTGCTTCTCTCACCGTTATTAATTGCAATAGATACCAGTAGATGACACTACCATCGCAAAATAATAGTTATTAACTACGATAGCGACCACTAGAGGACACCACCTATGTAAACCGCTTTTTACTACCTTTGATCGTTATTAACCGCGATAGCGACCAACAGATGTCGCTACTACTGACGACGTAAAATACTACTTTGCAGATATTATTTGCGATGGGGTCCAAAATTTATCATATTTCTAAAACTTAGTGACCATTAAATCGGTTTTCAGCATCCATCCTTCCATCGTAAACCACCTGATTATGCTTTTTGTTACAGCTGTTTACCCGTGTTATAGCGTCTTTGCCAGTTGAAGGCGTTATTAACTTCCATAGCGATCACTAGAGGACACCACCTATGTAAACCGCTTTTTACTACCTTTCACCGTTATTAACTGCAATAGCGGCCAACGGATGGAGAAACCATCGAAAAGCGCTAGTTTGAAAGTGGAATGTAATATATGGCTTTGTCTTGTTTAAAATTAAACCTGTTCCTAACTCCTATATACCAAGCCAAGATGGTTAAATAAGTTAAAATAATTCAAGATATCAGTTACTGTTTCGCAGGTTGTAATGCTTTAATGTTTGACAAATAAAACTTCTAGAAGAGCCAAAAGCCTTTAAATTATCAATTAAATTCCACACAATGTATTAGTTTACATTCAGACTAGGTATGAATAGACAATAGGATGAGTTTTCATGTTTGGTTGAAAGTGATGACATTATTAATAAATCATGTTTCCACCACAAAGATATAATACTGTTAACTTGTGTTTGTAGTATGCTGATAGAAGTGGCTATAACAGAACTAACTGGAAAATAATTTTTCCTTGTGAACATCTTCTTTAAAAAATTATATAATGTTAGAAGGGGTGTAAGGGTTTGGGAGAGGCTATACTAGCCTTTTCCAACCAAATGTCAACCTCTCCTTCACGTGGTGCACCCTGTTTGCACGGACGTGGCTCTGGCGACTGAAAGATTCCCGGTATAAGGAATCACCCACTGCTTGCCAACGGCCTCCGAAAGGAGGGCGGAAGAGCGGGGAGCGGTTCAGGGCACCTTCTTGCCCTTGGGGTTGGAAACGGCACCAAAAGGTGGATGAATCAGAAATGATCAACGGCATGGGGATGCAGAAGGCAACGGGAAACCACTGCATTAAAGACCCAAAGGGTATCCCGAGGACATGTAATACTCTCAAATTACATATATCAAGATGGCTTCTTCCTGGGTAAAATATTCCGCAGGTAAAATAGTCCCCCAATCGGATCTCCGGGTGGGGACTGCTCAGGGAGGAGTCATCAGAATGGATAGAAACATTCTACGAGTCGGAGCGTGGAATGTTAGAAGTCTGAATAGGGCAGGTAGGTTAGAAAACTTAAAAAGTGAGATGGAACAACTTAAGTTAGATGTTGTTGGGATTAGTGAGATTAAATGGAAGGACGCACAGGATTTCTGGTCTGGGGAACACAGGATAATTAGCACACAAGCTTTCAATGGAGTCACTGGTGTAGGGTTTGTAATGAACAAGACAGTAGGGAAACGGGTGAGTTATTATGAACAGTTTAGTGACAGGATTATTTTGATGAGGTTAGAAACTAAGCCCGTACCAACCACATTAGTACAAGTGTATATGCCAACATCACAGGAAGATGACGAAGAAATAGAAAAAATATATGCCAAAATTGAAGAATTAATTCAATATGTGAAGGGGGAGGAATATCTAATAATCATGGGTGATTGGAATGCAATAGTGGGAGAAGGAAAAGAGGGGAATACTGTAGGAAGTATTGGTCTAGGAGAAAGAAATGAACGAGGAAGCAGGTTGCTAGAATTTTGTGAAAGATATAAGCTAGTAGTGGCAAACACACTGTTTAAGAACCATGCAAGAAGAATTTACACGTGGAAACGTCCTGGGGACACAGGCAGATAACAGCTAGATTATATCATGGTCAAACAGAGATTCAGGAATCAAGTTCTAGGCTGTAAAGCGTACCCAGGAGCAGACATAGACTCTGACCATAATTTGATAATAATGGAGTGCAGGCTGAAATTTAAGCGAATAAGGAAGCAGTATAAGCAGAACAGACTGGAAGTGAATAAACTGAAACAATCTAGCACTAGAGAAAAATTTGCAGATATGGTAGACTTGGGTCTAAGAAGTAACTCCGAAAGGAGCTCAACCGAGGATGAATGGAATGCATTAAAGACCGAGATAATGAAAGCTGGTAAAGAAACATTAGGCTTTAGGGAACAATCTGCCCGAAAACCTTGGATCACAGAAGAAATTTTGGAGCTGATGGATCAGAGGAGAAGGTACAAAAATGCACAGGATGAAGCAGGAAGAGAGCAGAACAGGCAATTTAGAAATCAAATAAATAGGAAATGCAAAATAGCAAAAGAAAAATGGCTACAAGAAGTAGATAAGGAAATGGTTGTAGGTAAATTAGATGTTGCCTACAGAAAGATCAAACAGAATTTTGGAGAAATGAAGAAAAGATGTATGAACATTAAAGCTGCCGATGGGAAACCTCTTTTAAGCTCAGAAGATAGAGCTAACCGATGGAAAGAATACATTGAAAAACTTTATGATGGGGACGACTTGAACAATAGTGTAATGGAAAAGGAAGATGATGTTGACATTGATGACTTAGGAGATCCTGTTTTGAGGACAGAATTTAATAAAGCTCTGAATGACTTGAAAGCAAATAAGGCAGTTGGACTTGATGAGATCCCTGCAGAACTTCTTAAATCCCTAGGAGAGGAAGGAATCCAAAGATTATTCAAGCTGATATCAAAAAGTTATGAAACAGGAGAAATTCCAACTGATTTTAATAAAAATATCTTGTTCACACTTCCAAAGAAAGAACAAGCCGACAAATGTGAGAATTATCGCACCATTAGTCTAACATCACATGCTTCAAAATTACTGACCAGAATAATATACAGAAGGATGAAAAGGGTAGTAGAAGAGATAGCAGGTGAAGATAAGTTTGGGTTCAGGAAAAATCGAGGTACAAGGGAAGCAATTCTGTCTTTAAGACTAATACTTGAAGGGCTGATCAAGAAAAACAAAAATACTTTTATCGCATTTGTTGATTTAGAAAAAAAGCTTTTGATAATGTTAGGTGGTACAAGATGTTCAAAATTTTAAAGAATTCAGGTCTAAAATATCGAGATAGAAAAATACTTTATAAACTATATAAGTATCAAGTAGGTATTATAAAAGTAGAGAACCATGAGAGACATGCATCAGTTAAAAAGGGTGTGATACAAGGTTGTAGTCTATCCCCGTTAATATTCAACTTTTATGTAGAAGAAGCAATAAAGGAAATAAAAGAAAAATTTTCATGTGGCTTAAGTGTTCAGGAAGAAAGAAATCAGTATGCTACGATTTGCTGATGACATTGTCTTGTTAGCAGAATGGGCTGAGGATATTGAGATATTGGCATGAACAAAATACTCTAAGAATAATTTGGACTGAATATAAATCAAAGCAAGACTAAAGTGATGAAATGTAGCAGAAATTATACCAACACTAGCAGATTAAATATAAAAATAGGATCGGATGCAATAGGAGAAGTAAATGAATTCGGTTACTTGGGAAGCTAAATTACAACCGATTGCCGAAGCAAGAATAATGTTAAAAGCAGAATAACACTAGCACAAAGAGCTTTCATGAAAAAGAGAAATCTTTTAGTTTCAAAAGTTGATCTAGGAATCAGAAAGAACTTTTTAAAACTCTCTGTGTGGAGCACAGCACTTTATGGAACCGAAACATGGACTTGATGAGTGCCAGAAAGAAAGAAAATTGAAGCATTTGAAATGTGGTGCTACAGAAATTGCTGAAAATTAAGTGGACAGACATATTAAGAAATGAACGAGTTTTGGAAATGATGGGTGAAGAAAGAAGTTTGTGGAAGAAGCTTACAGAAAGAAGAGAGAGGGTGGTAGGTCATATTTTGGGACATGCTGGATTGGTGAATTTGTTAGTGTAGGGAACTGTAGAGAAAGACAGAGATTAGAATATATGAAGCAGATAATTGAGGAAGTGGGTTGTAAGGGATATCTGGACATTAAGAGGTTAGCACAAGGTAGGAAGGGATGGAGGATTGTATCGAACCAGCCGAAAGGCTGATGACAGCAAAAAAGAAACAATAATAATAATAATAAAAGAACCCTAGGATGACCCCTGGTGATGCAACCTTCAGTAAACTATTTACTTTCTACATGCAATCTTCAATGAAGCTGACGCAAATATTTACGTTAAAAGCCGGGAGAGTACTCGATGGTTCCAGAAGATTATCCAAAAGAAAGTTTGCTAAGATACAGAAGATTTAGTGTGAGAACTCTAGAAAAATAATTTGATAAGGACATTTATTTTATGCGCTGTTGAAAATGTATTTTTATTGCCCATTAGGTTTTTAAATAAAAATAAATCAAAAACAATATTTTTTTTTTACTTATGGCTTTACGCCTCGTCGACGTCGAGGTCAGTAGAGGCGGGATGGGACTTCGGACAAGGAACGGGAAGGAATTTGGCCATGGTTTTTTTGAAGGAAGCATTCCGGCATTCGTCTGGAGTGATTTGGGGAAACCATGGAAAACCCAAATCTGGATGCCTGGATGGGGATTCGAACCAGCGTTCTCGCGAATGTGAGGCCTTCAATATGTTATTTATTTATGCTTTCAACATACTAGTAGTTCCTCAAACATTATATCCAGATAATAATTTTTAAACATTATATTATTAATATTATTAGATACTAGTAAACTTGGTGTCTGTAGCTTTTTAGTCCAATGATGAAATGTATGTCACTCGAGTCACACAAACATTATTATTGTACATATCAATGAGTCTTAGCTCCGTAGCTATATGATAGTTATGTAGAACTTTACTAGCTAAAAAGTCTTGCAAATGGGTAGCCTCACTTCTTCTTGACAGTCAAAGCTTCGGCCACTGCAGATTGTGCTTCGGTGTGGTTCCACTATGTCGAATCTCTGAAGAAGATGCCACCAACGGGAAAAATATTGTGATAAAAAACATACAAAAATTACAGATTTTACCTAGGTAACCGTTTGCTCGCCAAGCGATACATTGTTGTGGCCTGTGTTGGATAAATTGAACACTACCTCCAATAAGTGGATCAGCAGGTTACAGTTCTTTATATGTAAGTCTGATCTGTCCCACTTTTTCGAGCACCACAACATCGTGTTTAGATGACATACCTGCCGTCAAATGTCTTGAATCACCAACGTTCAGCTGATACACAAACAACAGCCTTTGACGGACAATCTCTAAAGACTGAAGCACACGTGCTAAATGTTAATTACCATACTAGTAGAAGTTTGAACATCTGCATGGAATAAATATTGTCACTTTGATGTTAGAGACAGCACGTTCGTAAAGCTAATTAGCATAATATTACAGTCGGTACCATAAATAAAGCGGTGTATGTTGGGTTAAAGAAGCCACGTGGGTGTTCCTGATCTCATTTGTATGTGATTAATGGCCTTAATGATCCATTTTTGACATATAATCCCACGTTTGGGCCGTAATGCAGGCGTCATATCTATAAAAATTCTTTAAGATCTTGCTCTCATAGGAAAACATTTAATAATCTCCAAAGATGTATTTTATTTAAAAAGACAGATACATAAAAGAAGAAAATATTTTTTTGGGAGCCACTAGTAAAACTATCAGGAGCTCGAAAGAGGAGTGAGTTATGTAATGTAAAAAGCAATCGACTCACTAGCAACACACGCTGTGCGTGTTATAAATTTATTTGCTTGGAACAAGTTATTTCTAATCGATTAGATGTAAACTGATATTATGTGCAAACTGTTAAGTATCTAAAGTTCTCAGTTATGGTTAAGAAGAAATTGAACTTGGTTCAAAAAATTGTTATTGATAGATTATTACGGTTTAGACAAAAGATGCCAGTTTTGTTGGTTATTATTCAAACCATTAAATAAAATTAACAAAAGTTCTGAATACAACAGATGCTGTATTTATTTTCATTTAAATACCTTACGCATAATTCAGTTAATATAAATGCACAAATACTTTTACAAAAAATTAGTAGTATCTGAAAATCTGTCCAACGAAATTTAGGACTTTTGTGACCCTCCTAGATATCGGTGTCTTAACTTTTAGCCATGCAGAAACCCGGTCAATGGTTATACATACCTGTACTCTGGCAGAGTTTCTAAAATCCTTAATTTCTAATATCTCTTTGAAGGACGTTAGAGCATTAAACCCGTGAATATAATTCTTATAACTGATTTCTGACTTATGACCAAAACTTCTGTTTAGGAGGTACTAGATCAGCAATTCTTAACCGGGACCAGTGTGACAACTCAGAACTAACATACCAAGGTAAAGCAAAATACACGAAGCCGTTCTTCACCATGACCGTGAGTATACAGTACGGTGTGAAGCCGCCATGTGTTGCAGCCAGTGCCTATAGACGTCATGGCATTGAATCAAAGAGATCCTGGATATGCTGCTGGGAACACACAGCTAAGCACTTAGTAGGCGCGTCCACAAAGCATCGACACTGGTTGCAGGAGGACCAGAACGAGCAAGTTATCGATCGACGACATGTTCGATGGGTGCCATGTTAATTGATCGAGCAGGCCAGGGAAACAGTGGTACCCGTCGTTCTTCGAAGAAGGCTTGCACTAGTGTCTTGTAAAATGTAGTCTGCTCACGCTCGAACTCGCTCAGTTATTCGTATGACAGGTCATCTCTACTCGGGGGAGCTGTGATCGTTGGAGCTTCCCTAGGTTCGGAAGACAAACGTAGACTCGGTGGACAACGAAGGCTCGGTAATGCAGAAATAACGCACAGTGTCTTCCTAGCGCGTGCCGCGTGGCATGGCAGGGAAACTCTCGAAACTACTGTACATCTATCAGTATTTTGTGTATGTTCTGTCAACTGAGCCATCGTAAATATAATGCATAACGTGTATGTGTCTGATAAACATATGTAACGATCATATTACTTGCCGTGAAATTGGAACACAATGTAATGAAAACCATAACATAAATAAGTTATCTACAGTTACTGACGCCCATACTTACGCAGGCTTCAGATATATGTGACGTCTTGTAAGGATTTATATTAATGTATGACACCAAACACATTTTAACGACATAACTGATACCACTGATCACGAAAAGATCAACCATATGTTCAGGAGAAAGATCGTTTCGCTTTTCTGAAGTGTTGAAACCAGCTTTGCTGAAAATCTGCTCGCTTGTAGCGCTTGTACTATTGTAGTTTTAGACACCTAAGGTTACTTTTTTTGCTCTCAATTTCCACATAGTGAGTAGATTGTTTTCTTCATCGTTATCGTTAAAGGAAAATAATCTACGAGTATATGGGGTTAAACGTCATCTGTCTTGTTCCTAGTAACAGTCGCTATCCTGTATTTAAGAAATTCAAGTTTCCGTTTTATATTTGGAGAACAAAAAGCGTTTACTCCAGGTTCCTTTAAATTGGAGACCACTGCCCAATCTGTAGATACTCAAAATACATAGTTAAATATGCATCAGAATGATGGATGAGAAACTGATGACAAAGATAATACACACCTCCCATATCAGTATTCATCGTTCCAACGTGGTAATTTACAGCTGTTCTCTCCTTCACAGAGAGCATAGTTGGACGACTGAGCAATCGCCAAAGAAATTTTTAAATGTGGTGCTATCTAGCGACTTTTACTTTTTCATTAACAGAGTGTAGTGCCCAGTGCCGGATCTAGTGGGGTCAAACCAGGGTGCTTGCCCTGCGTGGCAACTGCAGGGGGACGGCAAACTCGTCTTTAAAGAGCGGTAAATTTACTTTATGGCATTAATTTTTTTCTTTTTTTAGCTCCACTACTGGCAACAATAGGAGCGGTGGCGACAGTGATGGAGGAAAAATAATGTTCGAAGAGGCGGCAATCTCACAGATTTTGCCTGGCTAGGAAAATTCGTAGATCCACCGCTGGTAGTGCCGGATCTTTAAGTAGCCGAATTTTCTGAAAGTAAACTATACATTATTATAAAATAATACAAGAGCACGTAGAAAAAAAAAGAAGAAGAGACATACTATACGCCCTTTGATTTTTCAGTTACTTGTACTGAACGAGTACTAGCGTCGCTTCGTCCCCACGCAGCACGCGAACAACAGACCGAGCCTACTGTCTGGCTCGAGCTTACGTTCTGGCTAGGATTTCTGGCGTTTGTCCAGCAGAAGTCGCGCTGGCAGCGATAAACCGAGCGATAGTAGACAGTGTTTGCACGACTCTAGCTTGCACACTCCCCGCCACACGTGGCCGGGCATTGTCCTGCTGAAAGATAGCCATGTGGAGCAGCATGCAGGAGGAGCACTGCCTCGGAGTCTTAAACCTGCCTGATGTAGCGGATGCTCTTCAGATTGCCATCAACACGTAGGAGCCGAGATCGCGTGTTATAGACAAAGGAGCTCCATACCATCACACTTGGCGTCTATCCGTTACGCCGCTCAACAATGCAGTCAGCCCAATTGCGTTCAAAATGGTAGCGTCTAACATGTTCGCGGCTATCACAGTAGAAAGTTGAAGCGGGATTCTTCTGAAAATACTATATTTTGCCACTCAGCACGCCAGTGATGGCGTTTACTTCCATTGCAGTGTGAAGCGTTGGTGGTTTCGAGACAATGTAATATGACGCAATGGCATGTGTTCCATCAGTTCAGCCCTCAGCAGATGGCGTCGAACTGGACACATATATTTCCACACCCGTCGTAGTGCACCAGCGCCGAACCAACACTCTGGACGAAGCTACGTATTCTGTCGGTTACGACTGTAAGGATAAGATGGCAGTCATTCCGCGCTGTGATCACATTGCGTGGTGTAGTACCTGCTCGTCGCTGGATACGAAACTGTTCTATCCGCTGTTCACACACGCATCACTGTCGTATCAAGTGCACTGAAAGAGCCGCGATGTCACTGTATGACAAACCCTTTTCCAGGGGACCAATCAGTCTGTCACGTTCAGGCTCACTCACGTCCTAAGAAGTAAGTAAACTCGTGTGGTCGTAATGATCTGGTGACAAGGTTTATATCGACTGCGCAATCCTACCCAATCATAGCCGCCCTGCCTAACTCCGTAATCCTACCAGGTATAAGGGACCACAGTTCAACGTGGAATTCGAATCACGGTAGCGTTCTGGCGTACTTCAGATTACACAGCAAGCTTTGCCAAAGGGGTAGGTCGGGCTAAGGGCCTATGAAAATCCCCACCAAGACAAGGGATTCGAATTGAGGCCTTTCTAGATCCAGTCATACTCATTAACCACTGAGCCACCAGATTGCTTACTCACTTGCTGGTATTACGGCCTTTGTCGTCGACGAGGCATGCTGGCAGATCCTTGTACGTTTCCACTTCGTTTAGTCGCTATGTGTGACTGAACGTGGCATAATATTGACCTGTGTGGTCACACAAGAGATGGCGCCACCTCTGTGTAACATTAATTACTTATTATGGTTCCACTGTTGTACACAACCTCCGATTTTGAAATGAACTTGGCCATTCCTTCTGAGTGTTGAAATTTTCACTGACACGATGCAACTTCTTCCGCTGGTCCAGGCAGCATTAAAAAATAACCACAATAGCCTCCAGTCTTAAGCCCAGAGAGGCACACAACTAACATCAATTCTTAACATATTTTTATGTTATGATAGTGATGTGAGACTAGGTTTTGAGACATCTTCAGACAAGAGATTAGCAGCCATGTGGAATTACGAATGATATTGGCCTCATTACAAGCTGTAGAATGGCGGTAATATATGCCCGCAAGGAATCACTCCATATCGTCATAACCTGTAAATAGTTCAAATGACGTCGTGGGGACGAGCTCTACGAGTCACTCATCCATCCAAATGTCAACCTCACCTATATGCGGTGCACCCTGATTTAAACTAACGAGTTTCTGGCGACTTAATGACTCCTGGGAAGGTGGATAGTAGGTGAAGCACAGTGCACTATCTTGCCCTTGTGCCGAGAGTCTACTACATAAGATGGATGAATCTCTAGAGGTCAGTGACATAGAAGTTTTCAACTGCGGACCGGGCGTGGGAGCAACCAGGATAGCTCCATCGCTTGGGAAAGCGGATGAAGACTGCAGTAGGCTCAGTAATCTCCAGTCGTCGTAGCCTCCACGCCACTGAATGTTTTTGAACTGTCAAGGACTGTGTGAAAGTCGATGTGCACCAACATTTCCACGTTAAAAGATCCCATGTACAAGCGTCTCTCGGAGATCATCATCAGCCCAACCCAACTTATAACTTTAGTCCTATACAACTACAAAGTCTTGAGGTGATCTGGGATTTGTGACTGGAGCAATGTCATATAGTAACGAACCAGCATATTACGCGACGAGTGCCTGGCCGTCGATTTATTCGAGAATTGAATGTGGAACAAATGGTGTGCTATACCCGCGATTGGGCTGCCCTATTTAGAATCCACTCTGCTCACCCAGAATTGGGAAGTGGCTAGAAAATGTGCCCAAAATATAGCCAGCCTAAATATTAGCCAATACAGGGTACACCATTTGCGGTTGAAACACGAAAAAAGCAACTTAATTACTTGGAATATTCGTACTTTGATGGACTCAAACGAAGACAAGAGACCAAACAACGACAAGAGACCAGAACGTCGAACCACATTTGTGCATCGAAAATCGACTGGTGTGTTCGGCGTATGTGTGGAAAACCCTGAGATTGTAAAATTGGACTTCTTAGGCACTTTAGGAAACATAATAATAGACTCGAAAGATTCTTTTCTTAGTCGCTAACGAGTGAATGCATTTTATGTAAGTATGTACATTTGTATTTAACTAACAATATGTAAATTCATAAATAAAGTACTAATCCTTCCCTACATGTTATTGCTTTGTTTTAAACAAATACGCTACTGTTTGTGAAAATGCAACATCCAGAATGAATGGTCTGAATAAATCTAAAATCGAATATTTGTAGGACAGCGGAACCACAATAAGCAATTAAGATTGCAGAAACGTTCTGACCTCGAATTCAGGAGGACGCCCTGGCAATAAGATTTGGGTTTTCCATGGCTTCCCCAAATCATTCCAGGCGAATGACGAGATGCTTCCATCAAAAGGCCATGGCCGAATTCCTTCCCGTTCCTTGTCCCAATCCCATATCACCTCTAATGACCTCGACGTCGATGAAGTGTAAAGCCATAAGTAAAAAGAAAAAAGATTGCAGAGAGATGGCTGCCACATAGGCACAACAGCGCCCTCTTTTGTGTGACCACAGGTCAATTTTACGCCACACTCAGTCGGTGTAAACGTCAAACGAGGTGGAAACGTAAAGAAAGTGCCACTATAACTTTTCGACGCCGTAGGCCGCAATATCAGCATGTTAGTGTGTTTGAATGTGTAAAATGATTGGTTTCTGGGAAACGGGTTTGTTATACAGTGACACTGCGGCTCTTAGAGGGCATTTGATATGTCAGGGATACGTTTGTGGAACCAGTGGAGAGAAGAGGGCCTTACACAATGACGTGCAGGGTATTATACCACACAATATGACCACAGCGTGCGATGACCGCCATCTTGTCCGCACGGCCGTAACCGACATAACAGCTTAGTCCACAGTGTTGGCTCGATCACTACAAGGGGTGTGGAAATGTCTGCGTCGACGGTTCGACGCCGTCTGCTGAGGGTGGAACTCGTAGAACGCATGTCATTAAGTCAGATTACATTGACCAGAAACCACCAACGCCTGACTGCAATAGAGAAGTGAACGTCGTTACTGGCGTGCTGAGTGTTTTCGGAAGAGTTCCTCTTCACCTTTTTCTACAGTGAGGGCTGCGTAATTGCTAGAAGCTACTGTGATGAAAGCATTCGGGTAGACAGCATTGTTGTGCGGCGTAACGGACAGATGGTTTGGGGCACTATTGGCTATAACATACGATATCGCCTTCTCATTGAGGGAAATCTGAACAACAACTACAACATCAGGGAGGTTTTAGAGCCCGAGGCAGTGTCCCTTCTGCACGCAGCTCCACATGCCATATTTCAGCAGGGCAATGCAAGCCTTCTTCGAAGAACGCGGGTATCACTTCTTCCCTGACCTGCACGTTAGCCTGACACGGCACCCATCGTACATGTCTGGAAGATTGTCGATTGGCAACTTGTTCGTTCTGGTCCTCCTGCAACCACTGACGATGCTTTATGGACGCGCCTACGAACTGCGTATGTTCCCAGCTGCATATCCATACTCTCTTTGATACCATGCTACGACGTCTATTGGCTCTGATTACAGCAGGTGGTGGATTCACAATGTACTGAATTCTCGCAGACAGAATGCATGTATAGACTGTATAGTTCTGTCATTCTAGTCATTAGTGTACTGTTTTGTACCTAATCTGTGGAATAAATTTCATTGTAACCATATGTATGCTTCTTCGTGTTGCAATTTTCATAAACAGAAGGGTATTTAACTCACAGAATTTATTTAAGCAATTTTTACCTATTTTGGATCGATTTAACTTTCCTCTTTTGATGATGTTTATTTGTTTCTCTTTTGTTGATCCTGCTATTATTTTGATCTTCCGTTTTTCGTCTTCAACTTGTTAAATACAGTACAGTGACACACTCTGCTATCAGCTGCAAGGGCGTTGGTATCTTCCGTCAAATGGTGCAACAGCTGAAAATCTTTGGTCTGAATTGCAGTTGTTTGGAGTGTTTTGTTTAGGATGACTTCGCTGGACGTTGTTTAGTTGTTTTACACCCTTCACAGATTCGTAGGGTCTGTGATACCCTAATTTTCTGATGCCATGTTTACCTTCAAGAATTGTCGTTAATTTTTTATATACACGTTTCAATAGAAAATGCTGGTTGATCCTAACTTATTGTTCTGACACTTTTGACACTTCTTCGAGGCAGCTTAAATGATTACATATTTTTATTGACATCTGGTTCAGTCTGTTTAACATATAGCTTTACGGTATGGGGAACTGTCTTAAAGGCACTACGGCGGATGATATATCGCTCTTAAGAGGATCTGAAGCGAACAGAGATTCTACGTCATCTGATCAGCTGGGGCCTCCTCCACCGTACCAGGTACTCTTTTCTCAAAGTTGTGGAGTGTTTCGTTAATAATACCACAGAAGGAGCAGGCAGAGATTGCTGTTTACCATTATATTTGGTAATCACATTGTTTCAGTAAGAATTCAAACAAACAACGTTATTATTTAAACAGTAGTTTTAAAAAACGCAGTGAATGTTGATGCAATACTTACCCTATTACATTGAGTACTATCTAGTCGAAAATACAAGTTTTACTGGTCATATATTTCATGGAGTGTAAAGTTGATCTTTTATAATTCAACAGTACTCTGACCAGATCTGTCCAAGAAGAAAGAAAAAGAAATAAAAGATACTTTTCATCCTTTAGTTTGTTGTAGTAATTGCAACATTAATTCTTGTATGAACAATGTATTTAAAATTAAGTTTTATTGTTGATACAGTAATCCACTTTTTGTGTGAAATTTTCTTCTTGATGATTGTAGTGGTTGTCAGATAAAGCAATCAAGTTTTGTAGTCAAGTTTCCTTAAACAGGAACCACTGTATGCTCATTGTAAATTCCATGCAGTTGCAGTTGTTTCATATAAAGATTATACTCAAGCCACTTAGCAGCTGATCTCAAAGATGTAAAGAAGCTTCAAACCCTGTTTTATCATTTTTCCCCCCTCTAAGAACTATATGAATATTTTTTTCCAGTGGTATCACAGTTTTTTTATGCAATCTAAATAACTGATGTAAGGCAAAAGTCATGTCTTTCAGACTTATTACATCATCATGTACATGGAAGAAAGTAATACTGCCAATCTCATGGATTTCAAAATAACTTTAAAATTTAATGAAAACAGGTCAATGATGCAGGTTGAGCCGTAGGAACATTATACGCTTTGAAGATGAGCACGGATTTCAGTAAGTCTTATCTCAGTCTGAGGAAAGTTGCTGGCCTGTTTCATGTAATGAAGTGTGGTTTAGAGAGAGAAATGATTGTTTTCTGCAAAATCAAACTATAAATTTTTATTATAGATCAAAAATTTGACATTGTCAGTTTTTATCTAGTTATACTGTACAGCCATACAGTTTTCTCCCTGTTCTTTAATCAAAGTTAGTTAATTGTGAATTATTATTATTATTAATTGTAATGGAGCCCGTGTCCTAGTGGCAATTTGCCTTAAAATCCTTCACAGCGGAAGATGCGTTGCTTGTTACCTCCTTAGGTAATTTGTTCTAAGTTCTTGCTTCCCTAACTGCAGATGAAAACTTTCAAACTCCATTACGCCTGAAATTATTTACTGTTGTATTATCAAGAACCTCTCTTCCCCTTCACATGCTGTTTCTAAATCTTTGCCATATTTATGCAGCCCTCATCACCAGAATATGCCTTGTAAATACCCACAATTCTCTTCATCTACCTTCTATCCTGCATTGACTTCTAACTCAATTCTTTTATCCTTTCAGTTACTGAGTGTTCCCCTTGGTAATTCCACATACAAATCTAGCTGCCCTCTTTTGCACCTCTTCCAACTCCAATATTTGACACCCATAATGTGGGTCCCATAACATCCTACAACACTTAAACAAGGTACTGACCAAAGTTTTGTAACCCATCTGTGTTACTTCTCTGGGTACATACTGTCATTATCCTCTTAAACAGATGTGATAGTACTCTGAACCCTCTCCTTACAAACTCCACAGTGTGCCCAGACCAGTTTAGCTTAAAGGCAACTGATACTCTCTGCAACAAGCAATTACCCTTCCAATCGAATAATCATAAAAGCCCTTTGTTTTCCTATCTGCATCCCTCATAAGTGGCCTCTATTTTGCAATTATTTTCCATCTATTCTTATCCACCCAGGTAGATATCCTGTCTAGATCCCTCTGTGTTTGTTCACAATCCTCTCTCAGTGTAACCCATTATGTTATCTGCAAACAGTCCAACCTCTGACTGTAAATCAGAATTATTCATTGAATAATGAACTGTAATGGTCCCAATACACTACCCTGTGGCACACCTGTATTCACTTCCATCTCTGTTAATAAATGATAAATTAATTCCTGTGGGAATTTTTTGTGACTTATCTAAGGCATTTGACTGTGTAGATCATAAAATTCTAATACAGAAACTAAAGTATTATGGTATAGATGGCATTGTTAATAAATGGCTTAGTTCTTACCTTCTAAATAGAAAACAAAGTATCAATGGAGAATTTTAAGGCTGCCTTAAGATAGGGTTACCAGACGTCCCCGTTTGCCGAGGACAGTCCCCGTATTTAGCTCTCTGTCCCCGTACAGATTTCATCCCCGCAATGTCCCCGGATTTTTACTGTTGTCCTCAGATTATTTTTTAATAAAGCTTGAGTTCTTTTAAAGCCCTGATTTGCTAATGCATTCGTTTAAAGCAAGAGATATGAAGCACACTTCTTTCCTTGTATTTGCCTAGGAATAAAAATTACAAGGATACTGCATCTTGGACACAACAGCTTTGGAAAATTAAGTCTCCTTGCTGTTTGCAACATGGCTGTGTGTGATCCTCATTTAAAATACAAATAATATGCAGCTTTTAAGTTAACCTAACCTTAAATCATTAAACTTATAAAAGTACAACCCGTAATTAGGACAAATGCCGAAAGCGTCCCCGGGTTTTGGTGAAAAAGTTGTGAAGCGTCCCCGGATTTGGAGAAAAAATTCTGGTAACTCTACCTTAAGAGGTTCACTGTTTTCTGAGTAGAAATTAATCAGATGTGGAGTACCTCAGGGTTCTATATTGGGGCCACTATTGTTTTTAATATATATAAATGATCTACCCTGTGTTTCATGTAAAAATTCAAAATTTGTCCAATTTGCAGATGACACAAACATAGGAATTAAAAATACTCCAGATTTATCTACAGAATATATTTCATATTATGTCTTTGAACTGATTAATAAATGGTTTACAGCTAATGGCTTGTCTTTAAACTTTGATAAAACTCAGTATATATGCAATTCAGTACATCACAAAGATTAACACCAGATATAGACATAAAATTTGCAGGCCAGTCTATTCAAGAGGTACAGAGTGTGAAATTTCTAGGTTTGTATATTGATCACAATTTAAATTGGAAAGTACATGTTTCTGACTTACTAAAGTGATTGGGTGCAGCCAAATTTGCAATTCGTACAATTTCAGCTATAGATGATCTCTGTATGAGGCAGCTAGTTTATTTTGCTTATTTTCACTCCTTATTGTCATGGAATAATATTCTGGGGCATTTCTACCCATAGAGACAAAGTGTTCCGATCCCAAAAGTGTGTAATAAGAATTATGTTTGAGGTTAGCAATAGAACTTCATGTAGAGAGCTGTTCAGGAAGTTAGGGATTTTAACATTAGCATCTGAGTATATATACACATTAATGTCCTTTGTAGTCACAAATTATACATTGAGTGAAACAAATAGTAAAATACACAACTATGGCACTAGAAGTAAAAATGATCTTCACAAGGATTCCAAGTCATTGTCATTTGTTCAAAAAGGGGTCCGATATTCAGGGATACATATCTTCAATAAGCTCCCAACACATATTAAATGTCTAGCAGATGATAAGAATAAATTCAGTAAAAAATTGAAAGAATTTATAATTGACAACTCCTTCTACTCTGTCGAAGAATTTATTTCTAAGGTATCTAAAAAATAACTGCCAGTAGCTTGTGTAAATGTAGTTTACATAATTAATTTACCATGTATGACTGTACATCTCCTGGTGTATGTATTTATTTTGTTACGCAATTGTTTACGGTACCATGTATGCTATGACTGTACATCTTGTGGTGTATGTGTTTATTTTGTTACGCAATTGTTTACGGTACCATGTATGCTATGACTGTACATCTTGTGGTGTATGTATTATTTTGTTATGTTTTTTTTTTAATTTACCATGTTTGCTATGACTGTACATCTGCTGGTGTACTTATTATTTTGCTATGCAACTGTTTATCTGTAAATTTACAACTTTCCACATCCCACAGAGCCAGTCTCTTATATTGGGATCAATGGAATATGAATGTATTGTATTACCCTGTTTGACTCAATGCTTCCTACTTCTTAAAAATTTCTCCACCCAGTAAGATAATCATTGTTTATCCCAATATTCTTAACCTTATTGATAACCATTCTATGGCTAATGCTGCCAGCTGATTTAAAAAGATCATAATACTTCCAGGTATTGTAAAATGTCTTTGCCATCTGCCTTTAACGTATGTGGTAATATTATGCATACTAGGTACTTTACATTCTTTTTAAACTACACAGCTTTCTCATATCATCCTGTGACTTTATTTTCCAGTATGCTCATGTTCACTAACACGGAAGTGATTCTCCTCAGTCAATTCTCCAGCTGTCCTCCTGTGAAACTCCGTAATAGCATCACCAAACCATTAGCTCAGTGTCTTAGCCATTTTTGTATTCTCTGTAACTTCTCCATTCTTATCCAAGTATGTCTGACTACCATCCTTCCCTATTATTTTTCTAACATAACTGTAGAGATTTTTGCTTGCATCATTTAGTGTTCTCTACCCATCCATGATATTTTTCACAAATTTATCCTTAGCTTCACTCTGTCTGTGCTGCTATTAATTCCTTGTTTCATTGTTCCGTACCTTCTCTATTATATCATTGCTTCTTTAATCTATTATGTTCTCATCAATCCATTCACGTTCCTCACATCCTGTTGTAGTATGCAGGTACTGTGCTCCTCCATGTCTTTCGTGTGGTACTAATATTCCTTCCCCTGTTCTTACTATTTCTTTATACTGTTTCCAATTAAATTCCACTGTTCTATTGCCTTCCTTGCAAATGTTGAACCTCTGCCTAAAATGTGTTGTCAGTTCTGATCCCTTGGCTTTTTATAATTATACCTATATTTCCCCCTTTTCCTTAAGTCCACCATAATTGCCTCATTATCACTTATTAATCCCTCTTTCACATGAGACCACACACGTTTCATCAGGCTTTATCAAGTAAGCATCCAGCATATTGTATCCCCTTATGTTCTGTTCGGTTACTTTTGTAAACCCTCGTTCCCTCGCTAAAATGTTTGCAAATCTCCATTCCCTCGTGTTGCTGATTCCACTTCACTTCCACTTAAAACATGGTGTATTTAGATTCCTACCCATTATGACCACTTTAGTCTCTCTGAATATGAAATGATCTTCTGCAGCATGGTTTCATTTTGTTCATTCATCCTCCCACTCAGGGCCGTATTTAGGATGTGTAGGCCCCTAGGCTATACCTGTGGTGTGGGCCCTATATATATATATATATATACAGGGTGAGTTTTTTATCTTGAGACAACTAAATATCTCGAAAACTACAAATCCGATCAAAAAAAGTGGGTAATAAAAATTGTTCGTCTCGACGGGGGACATCCGATGATACCAAATTTGACTCCCCACCCCCACCCCCTAGGGGTGGGGGAAGGGGGAGAAAAAAAACTTAAATAGGAACCCCCATTTTTTATTGCAGATTCTGATTCCCCGGAAAAAACTACCCCTATTTCACCCCCAATTCGAGTCATTTTGGTCGATAGATGGCGCTGCAATCGACAAAAATCAAAATAAGCAAAAATTCATTTAAAAATGAGGATATCTCGTGAAATACACATCAGATCAGCAAAATACAAGTTAATGTGATTGATATTTTTCAAAAACTATTCAATAACACCACCCACCTCCAAACTTGAGGGATGGGAATGGACATTATTTCAAAATATCACCAGATCTCACTTCGCCTGATTTTTTTTTATGGGGATACTTGAAGAATGAAGTTTACAGTGAAGTGCCAACAACGCCTGAAAACATGATTGAACGAATTACCAACGCTTGTCAAAAAATCACGCCGGATATGCTTCTTAGTTGCGTCGAATCATTCCAAGAGCGGGTAAATAAATGCATCGATGTCGGTGGTGATATTTTCGAGCACTTGCTTTAGAATTGTTGTTAGAAACAAACACGTGAGAGGCGAGGGGACTCACCAAAAACAAGCACCCCGATGGTGAGAGGCGAGGGGACTCACCAAAAACAAGCACCCCGATGGTGAGAGGCGAGGGGACTCACCAAAAACAAGCACCCCGATGGTGAGAGGCGAGGGGACTCACCAAAAACAAGCACCCCGATGGTGAGAGGCGAGGGGACTCACCAAAAACAAGCACCCCGATGGTGAGAGGCGAGGGGACTCACCAAAAACAAGCACCCCGATGGTGAGAGGCGAGGGGACTCACCTAAATCTAGCACCCCAAAGGGAACAGAAAATTACTACGTCCACGTCGTTGTTCCTGGGTAACGCAAAAAGTAATGTTTGACTTTCGCTATCTGCTAAAGAATTTGCATCAGTGCATTTTGAAATAATGTCCATTCCCATCCCTCAAGTTTGGAGGTGGGTGGTGTTATTGAATAGTTTTTGAAAAATATCAATCACATTAACTTGTATTTTGCTGATCTGATGTGTATTTCACGAGATATCCTCATTTTTAAATGAATTTTTGCTTATTTTGATTTTTGTCGATTGCAGCGCCATCTATCGACCAAAATGACTCGAATTGGGGGTGAAATAGGGGTAGTTTTTTCCGGGGAATCAGAATCTGCAATAAAAAATGGGGGTTCCTATTTAAGTTTTTTTTCTCCCCCTTCCCCCACCCCTAGGGGGTGGGGGTGGGGAGTCAAATTTGGTATCATCGGATGTCCCCCGTCGAGACGAACAATTTTTATTACCCACTTTTTTTGATCGGATTTGTAGTTTTCGAGATATTTAGTTGTCTCAAGATAAAAAACTCACCCTGTATATTACTTATTGTTAAATTAATAAACCTTTTAGTGCAAAATATTGAATAACGTAATGATAGTAAAAAAAAATATATACGAGGATAACTTGCTGAAGAATCGAAATTTCGTAACATGCTTTCTGCATTGTTTCCGAGACTGAAGTGAACGATGTTAGCAGATGATGCCCGCACATTCAGTTTGTTGACTGATGATCGATAGATAAGGTGCTGCCTACTTTAGTGCTGTTGTTGCAACCAAACACACTCGGCAAAAGCCTGCAAAAATTACAAACTGAAAAGTTTTAGTAACAATATATACGAGGATAACTACATATTAAAATAAAACAAACAACAAAAGATAATTAACATCACCAAAGCATGCAACAGAGGAAGATTAAAAACACAATACTGATTATTCACAATGCATGTCAACTGGATTACAGCGACTAATATATTTTTATTTTTGCATGTGCTGTAGTCCTAGGCTAAAGCCTAGGTAGCCTATGCCTAAATGCGGCCCTGCTTCCACTTCAGTAAGCTGCTATAACTCTTTATCTTTTTCTTGCCCAAAACTCTAGCTCTGGCAATTTATATTAATTGTCTGTGAATACATAGGAACTGAGTAGTCATCACTAACCAGTATAAATATTCCTTTACTATCTCTACAGTATACTCTGTAACCCTCAGGAAAAACTTCCTATGTTTTCCAGTGTGGTGTTTCACACTTTTTCTGATGCTTTTAAATACAATCCAAGTCCTAAGTTACCGATAATTGTATTTCCTTCATTTCCACACCTTACCCAGGGCCGGCGATAGGATTCTCGGGCCCCAGGTAAGCGTTCTCGTCCCCCCCTTTATTTCTCGGATTTTTTTTTAACTTTAATTTTCTTTTTTTTTAAGTAAGAAGATTTTAATACAAAAAATCAAATAACATCTTTTTTTAGATAGTTTTTTAAAGTTCCATTTAGTTAATCACCCAGGACGGAGGGCCTCCTTCGGAGGCCCGGGCGCGTGTTACTTTTGCTCCACTTACCCATCCCTAATGCTGGCCCTCACCTCACCCCTTGTCCTACTTCAATATCAATCAGTTCACATACTCTGTGCACCTTTGTCCCCTGTCAAGCATTGTTCAACCCTTATCAAATCATGTGTGGAACTTATTTTGCTATATTAAAAACAAACAAATATACCTGCTTTTTGTATCCTCCCATAAGTTTTCATCTCATTCATATCCTGTGCTAATCTATTCACCTCCATATCACCTACACAAACTGACTCTCGTGTATATTCCTTGAGATGAACCATTTTGTTCACTCATATTTTTCAGAGAACTATTCATTTCATACTTAGCTGTTCACTTAATATTCACCATCTTTCTGTGGCATTACATTTCAGATTCTTCAGTTGTTATTTCTTTCCTTAGTACCAAAACCCAGACTTCAGTTCCACAAAGTACTGTGTTCCACAATTCAGATTTAGAATGTTCCAAATCACATTGAGAGTTTTGAAGCTATAATAAGGTTCCTTTTTTCTGCTGTATCTGAGCTACTTTTGAAATCATCTTTGACAGTTGTTTGTAACCTTACTTCCTATCTATAAGGATTCTCATATAACTTCTATTGCATCTGTTCTTGTCTGCTGAACATGATACACATTTTGCTTTTCTTCTCGTGTTTAATCTGAATTACCTCCACAGTCATCTCTTAATCTGATTCAGTAATTTATACATGCATCTAATTTCTTTTCCAATTTCATTTCTTTATTATGTAAATACATTCCTTTTCTAATAATGGACCTTACCTGAAAATTATGAATTATCTTGTGTTGTCATATAATTTGTCTGTTTTATGTCTGCCATGTCTTTAGCTTTAATGTTGTCACCATTCTGTGCCATGATTGCAGTACAATTCATGTTGTGTCAAACTGATGATATAGTAGTTTACATATGGGTCCCATTCAGTGTTAGCTTCCTCAAGAAAATGGTTTTGATCTCCTGTCCAGCTACCCTGATATCAGTTTTCCATGGTTAGCCTGGATGATTACATCAAAGTCCATTGTCAAATTCTTACCTGTTCCTTGCCTCCGATACTTTCTTGGCTGTAACAACCTCTACGAGCCATAAAGCTCTAATAAAAAACAAAACACATTTTCCACCTTGCACTTCCTTTAAGAGTATATAGCTGATGCTTTTAGGAAAATTTCTCACTATTGGCCTTGTCTTGTAAACTTTCAATGTCAGTCTGAATAAACTTTTAGTTTCAAATCAGTCCTCATCTACAACTTGTTAGATTTTAAATCTTTTGTAATCTATTTAAGATTGTCTTTCAAATTGGCTCTCCTATATTGGCATCTTTCTACAGGATTCTATTGTTCAGGCTGTTCACATCATGCAGATTCTTCTGTTTGATTTTTCCTATCCACTTATAGGAATAAATATTTTAATTTACTCAAAACTCTATTTGGCTCCTGAATGCTTCATCTACTTTACACAAAATATTTTTTTTCAGTAATTTTTCACATATCTTTGAGCAAATTTTCTGTTTATTTCATTTGTAAATTCTCTGTAATACTGTCTTCATCCTTCTACCTGAGAATTTTTGTTTTTGCTCCACTGATCCATCAGTTTCAATATTTCCTCAGAAGTCTAAGATCCTTTCTTGTATCCTAGTTCAGTTCCATACCCCACTCCAGGGGGGGAGGGGCTAAGGGGCTCAAGCCCCATCAAAAGCATCTAGGTCAACCCCGACGACATCTTATAAGGGTGGCAATGTTGACAGATTTTCTGTTGTTGACCCCCCCTCCCCCCTTAAAGCCTGCCAAAATCCTGGATGTGCACACTGATCCACCCCCTTTTTAGTTGAAATCATTTCACTAATTCCCTCCCTCACCCCAGTATGTACAGTTTCTGAAAACTTTATTTAGTGTGCTTTCAATTTGAACACTTAATTGCTTGCTTCTGATTTTTGCTGTCTGCACAGTTATTAAATTATGGCAATAGTCTGCATCTGCTTCTTAACAACCCTTATAGTATGAAATTACCAGCTGAATCTTTGTTTAGTGTTTATGAACTCTAGTTGCTATCTGCTTGTTTCACCTAACATTCCACCCATATTTTCTTCATTTTTGGCCTTAACTGTTGTTTGCTATGAAGATGTTCTGTTTTTACAGAAGTTTTACCACTTACCTCATATATCAGATATTTTGTATTGTGTTCTCTTTAAGATTATTAATGCTATATTTTTCTGAGGTAAGTCCGTCTCCATATTTAAGTTTGGTCGCCTACTTCCCCTATTCGTGGCTTCAAGCTCCATCTTGTATTTTCTGATTATTTCATATCACATTTATCATGTAGCTTGAATCCCATCACAAGGAAATCTCTTGGAATGTAATGAAGTAATATAATTTTAAGTTAAGCCCACATAGGCCAGTGACTTAATATCAGCAAACATCCTTATTTTAGAAATATTGAAAGCAAAAGTACTGTTACAACAATTATATAATGCAGTGTTGTTGCAGGCCATTTTTTCTCTGTTACTTAATTAATTATTGATGAATAGTACCAGTGCAACTGTTTTTTTAATGCCATATGCATTTCACCTCTCATTGAGGTATCATCAGTGACAATTCTGCATTGACATTTACACTTAGTTTGCAAACTTATAAAATAATATTTTACAAAAACCAAAAAATGTAACATTTTCTTGTTGTTTACTACTTGCTATTTACATTTATTTGTTAAGATTTGTAACTGCACATCTCTGCTTTTTCTCCAAAGGATGTCCGGACTACAGCCATTAGTTAAAATACTGCAAGCAGCATTTCTAAATTTATTTGCTAGTGATCAGATTTTGATAAGCTGTCTCCTAATGGATGTTCAACACCAGTAAAAAAAATGAATACACTTTTTCTGGTTGTCTAACACTTGTCAACAACTGCTTTTTTAATTGCAGTAGAGCACTAGATCGAGGACCAGTTTCCCTGGCTGTTGTATTGTCTTCGTACATGATGTCTTCTTGACACCCGGTTACCATAGCACTGTTAATATATTCCAGTCTTACACTACCCCCTCTCCCTATCTTTTTCATACCCTTTCATTCTTACCAGGTTCATAAAATTCTTATGACAACCTGGCTACTTTCAGTTGATAATTCTTTCTATATTTATGCTCTATCCAATTTTCCCCTAAAATCAATGTATCTTCTACATACACCTAAAAATGTTGTATTAGGTCACATTCTGAATTTAGTCCACCCTTATTGCCACAAACGGATTAAGTGTTCCTCCATTTTTCTTTTACATGGTACTTCTTACTTGTGTATCACCTAGAAGTGCTCAAGGAAATATCTGAGTAAGATGGTGTCTCCACATTCTATACTTGAGTGATGTAATGCAACAAGCTTGGAGCCCAACTTAAATCATTTGCCATTATTATTATTATTATTAATAATATTATTAATGGGGATGGAGCCTTTTTTTGCTTGTGTGTTTAAGCCTTGTCATTGAGATCATTTGAGGCAGGAAAGAAATGGGGCCAAGGAAAAGGAAGGAATTTTGGCCATGGTCTTTTTGAAGGAACCATCTCAGCATTTGTATAGAGTTATTTGGGAAAACCCAAATCTGGATGGCTGGATGGGGCTTCGAACCTACTGTATCTTCTCTCCAATGTGATGCCAGAGCGTTGCTGCACACCCATCATGCTTGGTGATTGTGCATTGGAAATTTCACCACACATTCACATTTAATTCAAATTCGAGAAACATCATTCTTCACCTCTCTTGGTATCTTATTCCAGACCCTGATTGTCCTATCCATGAAGGAACATTTTAGCATCTGTTTCTAGGCGACAGCAACTCCTAGGAAGCAGTCCTCTTAAGAAAGACACAACAAAACAGCTAATACGTTCTACCTGGAAAACCAACGATAGAATGTGTTTGATTTTCTCAGTATTTAGCACCCGCCTTACTTTCATGATTTCTTTCATTAATATATTCATTGTCTCTCTCAGTTCATCTTTGCTTTTGCCTATAAGAACTGCAGCATCAGCATTAGCCAATATATTTACTTTCCTGGCTATATACACAGCTGTTTCTAGTTACATATTACAAAAATCAAATTGTTCGTAGCTTCCAGATGTAAGACTTTAAACTCCTTAGATATGCAGATATATTATCAACACGAGATCAAAATTTAAAAAAAAAAAAATTGTACATTGTAAAGACACAAAAAATGTTAAATTAACAGGAGATTAATGGTCTTAAACATAAAGGTACATTACCGGATAATCCTCCATGTGCTCAAATTTTCAACAAACCTTCTTTACCCTGTGGCTAATGATTTAGTTTTACGCCATACATTAGAGCCCAGTATTTGACTGGAGAATGTAATCATCGCAAAAAAAAAATCAGAGATTTTGTTCGACAGGTATGATACACAAGCACAGGAGGCAATAAAAATAACTAGCTTTTAAATGAAAATTAATTGTATAATAATCCCAAATATACTATGGCAAACTGCAAAAATTATTAAATCCCCCTAAAACTGAGTAGTCTCTTGGACTTTGAATATCCAATCGCAATCAACCACAGTTTCCAGCCACTGGCCATGTCCATGTTTATTTCTATTCCTAGAAATTTTCACTAACCATCCTGATCCAATATTCTTGTCTTTGCACACATTTATTCATTGGGCTTTCTCTTTGCTGTTTCCATATCCTATTTTTTTTTTATATATATATATATATATCTTGCAAGAATTTGGATTTTATTTCATTGTGTCCCTAACCTTTTCATTTCATATTTGTTATCCAGAAGTCGAACTTCTTATCCATTCGGTGGGAGATGGGCAAACAGCATGTAGTAGGGGAATGTTGGAATTCAGTGAGGACTATGATTGTAACTATCTATCTTTTCGGGAACCATTTCCAACCATAGGTTGGGTCTGCTGTTGTATTTAAAGCATGCATCTTTGTCAAACTACCAACCAGATGGCAGAAGTGGATATGTTGCCATCTCTATGAAATTTATTACTATGTTCTGTGTGCACTAAGTATATTTTTTGTTTGTGTAATGTGTAATTTATAAGGTGGAGATTGGTTACCGACCTGGCATTTGCCTTGATGATTGAAGAATACCGCCTAAAACCACAATCAGGACGGCCAGTACGCAGGGACCAGGACCCTGCTGTACCTCTCTAATCCAGTGTGCAGTGCCGTAATGCTCAGAACAAGTCACACTTGTGGGTTATGATTGTAATTGTAGAGGGTAAAAGTGATAGCTGACTAAATTCTGGTAAAGCTAATCAGGGCCTACCATGCCAGTAGTGGATGTACAATTGCTTTCAAAACACAAACAAGCCTCATAAAAGATTCATCTGAAGGAAATGGGCCTACTGGAATTCGGAGGATATGGTCAATGACTGATAAAGTGGGGATATCAAATACATTAATACAAAGTAGTTTTACAAAGTTAAGCAAGTTATGTATCATTACTTCAGAGAACTTTCACATGTACGTTTAAACCTTCATTTGTACAATTCCTTTATGGAGAAATACAGGTAGTGAATCTGTTGTAGCAGATTGTCTATCGATATTGTTATTTACATTATGCCTAAAGTTTTAGAGTAAATAGTGACATTAATTAGCAATAATCTCACCAACTCTGGTGCCAAAATGTCTTTTAAAAATGAATAAATTTTAACATTTCTTAATAATGCTTAAGCATTAAGTGATAATAACTTGTCATCTGCAAGGGGTTCTTTTTTGTGGTTTGACCAAAGATTTATTTTTCGTGAACATTCAAAAAAAGTTTTTACATTTTAAATGTAGTAGAAATCTTGTTGCAGAGCCACTGCACAATGAATAATGCTGTTTCCATTTTTGATGATACAGTTCCCATTTAGGCCCTCATCTTTGAGCAGACTCAGTTAGTGGCCACATCTGAGAGGTCTAAGAGCCAGACCATTTTATAGTGTATATGTGAAAGTTCATGGTGCACATATTGTGTATGCCTCCATTAACTTTACAAGGCCTTTATATTCTATAGGTTTCATTGTGTACAGTTTGATCGGAATAGTTACATAAGGATGTTGGATGGTGCATATCGTGAAGGATATCATGCTGGCTGTGGTGATACACTATACTAGTTCCAGAGCCAGACCATATTCTGAAGCGGTTGAACTACCATTTGTCACCATGCAGCATCTCTGTTGCAACACTTGACTCGTGTAATATCACATAGTTCAGCTTATAACACCCTGTCAGTGGTTCTACTGTAATTGGCCTAACTTCTGCGCAAATGCTATTTCAGAGGATTGGTTATTATCTGTTGGCAACCTTTAACCAGGGATCGAATTATTGAGATTCTCATCTATTAACCAATATATATAATAATAATGGTACTATGGAAAAAGGAAATGGCTTTTAGGTAATATAAATAACAAAGGATAGTGAAAATAACCCATCACTCACTATAGTTGAAGGCTGCAACATGAAACAAATAGAAGATGAACACAAACATACAATATTTGGTTTAAAACCTTATTCATGCAGGAGGGATCAAGCCATTTGGTAACGGAGGTGAGCATGCACTGAGGTTTACCTAATAACTGGCTAGGTATTGGAGAACAGGGTGATGTTAGTAGAGGTAAACTGCTGTGAAATGAATTATCAATATATACCAGGAAGTAACTAAGATGTTATATACATAGGTGAACTTGTTGCAGACAGTGGTAAGATAAATAAATTTGGAAGAATTTTGTTAAAATTATTAGACAAATTAAAAAGAAAAAATTATTAAATCAAATAAAATAAGTGAAGGGTTAAATGGTAGGATTTTATTGGTGGTTGACAACAATTGGGGGGGGGGGGTCTGGTATCCAGGATATTTTGGTATGCAAGTTCCTGTCTCCAAAGTTCTGATGCAGTGGTGGTTTCAGTGAAAATGCTGATTGCTCTCACAGTAAATCAGACATTGAGGTTGTTAGACTCATGGTTATTGGTATGCTCTGGTACTGTAAGATATAAATTGTGGGTGTGGACAGTTTGTCTGTGGCCATTCATTCTGTCTGATAGCTGTTTTGTAATGAGGCCTGTATACGAACTAGTAAAGTGGTGGCAGGTTAGTTGGTGTATGATACAGGTTGTTGAACATGTGGCATGTCCAGTGATAAGGAAGGGGTCCCCTGTTGTGGAGTTGGAAAATGTTGCAGTTGGTGGATGCATGCTGCAAGTTTTACAGCAAGGACTGTTGTATGGAAAAGATCCTTATGATGGTTTTGGAGAGTGTTTCAGCAGACCATCCAATCTTAAAAACATCTTGGTACACAGATTCCCTTCTTCAGATTCTCCAAAACCACCATATGGATCTTTTCCCTGCAACAGACCTTGCTGCAAAACCTGAAGTATGTATCCACCCACTACAACATTTTCCAACCTTATCACAGGGGAACCTCTCCCATCATTGGATATGCTACATGTTCAACAACACATATCGTATACCAACTAATCTGCCACCACTGTATTAGTTTGTAAGTAGGCCTCACTAAAAAGCAACTATCAGACAGAATGAATGGCCACAGATGAACTGTCCACACCGACAACTTATACCTTACAGTACCATAACATGCCAATAACCACAAGTCTAACAACCTCAATGACTGCTTTACTGTGAGAGCAATCAGAGCTTTACCCGAAACCACCACTGCATCAGAACTTCAGAGATGGGAAATTTCATAGCAAAATATCTTAGCTACGAGACACCTCCCTGGCCACAACCACCGATAAAATCTTACCATTTAACCCATTTCTTCTTCTTATTATTATTATTATTTACTCTATCTAATAATAATGTCAACAAAATTCTTCCATATTTATTTCAACATTACCTGAAATATGTACATCTATATGTATAACATCTTTGCTTTCCCAGGATATATTGATAGTTCACTTTGCAGCAGGTCGCCCCTACTACTCTCATCCTGTTTTCCAATGCCTAGCCAGTCATTAGGTAAACCTTGCTGTGTGCACACATCCCTAATCAAATGGCTCAATCCCTTCCACATGAATAAGATATTGTCACGAAGTAAACCACAATCAGAGTCCTTGGGCGTAGCGGGGTTGTTGATGAACACACAAACTTTAACGCAACGAAGCTTTATTAAACAGTTCGTACAGTACAGGAGCATGAAGTGAACTGACTTCGGTTAGAAAGGAGAATCGCTTAGATAGTAATGAAGAACAGTCTAGAACACTAACACTAGTTACAACAAGAACATTCCAGAACAGTTTACGCAAAGTTAAGAAATTAAAATTTTACAGGACTTGTTGGATTCGAACCCACGACCTTTGGTCCCACAGTCCCTTAACTTAACCACTACACTACAACAGTCTTTCCTTCTTAATGGCCTGATCCTCTTGATGTGCGACAATATTTAAACTGAAATATTGTATATTTGTGTTCATCTTTTGTGTTATACAGTCATTTCAGCCTTCAACAGGGTATAACAGTTTATAACAATGGATACTCTGTAGTGTTCCCTTGAACGATTTAACCGCAAATATAAAGTGTTACTCTTGAGTAAAGTCAGTCCATCAAATCTCAATAGTTATAATTTAATCATTTATTGCAATTCACTTAGCTTCATCCAGCCAGTGAGAAATATGTACCCATAAAACTCTCACTCTCTGGTGTTGCGGTTTCATGGGTCATCCACTCTCACCAGCTATCACTTTAGAACTCTTGCACTGCGAAATAATGTGTGTGGTCTAAATTCTTACCTGAATATGGTGCCAATATTTTAAAATCTCCCATGCTTGTTTTCTACAAAGGAACACACAGTGGTTCTGCTACACAGGACAGCCTCTATTCATTTCAATGTTGAAGGAAGGTAGTGATATGTTGTAGTCATGTGGAAATTAGGGAATAAAGCTGCCTGATTATCGTACAACAATATAAACAAATGCTTTTCTGCAATCCTGGAGCAGTTTCTTTAAGTAAATGAGGAGGGAAGCAGCTCAGCTGTTTTCCTATTTTACACTGGTTTCTTAGGCAGTAGGACCCTTTTGAATGTGATTAGTGTGGCGTACTTCTGATGGTATCTTATATTTTAATGTCTTGTGTATTATATTGAGTGCAGATCTGGACTTGTTCTAAGCTGTGACCAACTCAATACTGAGCGTGGTGGGTGAACGGTTAACGTTCTGGCCTCACATTCGAGAGGACGCGGGTTCGAATCCCCGTCCAGGCATCCAGATTTGGGTTTTCCATAGTTTCCCCAAATCACTCCAGGCAAATGCCAGGATGCTTCCTTGAAAAAGACCCATTCCTTGTCCCCAGTCCCATCCCGCCTCTAATGACCGTAGCCGTCGACGAGGCGTAAAGCCATAAGGGGGGAAAAACCAACTCGATGTAAACAAAAGCTTAGGTTTCTTTATTACGTTTGGCATTCTTACAAATATTTGGAAGGAGCTTAACAATTGTTAACATGGTTGGCTAGCCTCTTTCAAGTAGCCAATCCATTTGGTTTTTGTTAATTCAGTTTTGTATGGCATTTTTCTCTGCTTATGCTGCTATGGTAGGGCATTAAAATGTCTATATTGGTATGCTCTAAAGTTCAGCACAGGGGCGGATCCAGGATTTTGTTTTTGGGGGGGCTTGGCTTGAGTGAATTTTGGTTCATAGGGCTTGCCTTCATTGGAATTTGGCTTTGGGGGGGGCTTGAGCCGGGAAAAAACGTAGTTTTTATAGCCTCCTCGGGCCTCAAATCCGTAGAGCTTAAAAAAAAAAAAAAAAAAAAAAAAAAGGTCTCAAAACTACAATGTCGGGGGTGGACCAAGATACTTTTGGGGGGGGGCTTCAGCCCCCTAGCCCCCCCCCTGGATCCGCCCCTGGTTCAGCGGCACCTTCATCATGTGCAAATTGAAATGCTACACTGTATGTCACATAGTCAATGTGTGGTTTAGACCATCTCATATAAACTGAAAATGACTATGCAAATTTTTCGTACTGTGTAGCAGTAATGCTCTGGCTTCACATTCATGAGAACTGTGGTTTGAATCCCCATTTGGCCATCAAGATTTTGGCTTTCCGTAGTTTCCTGAAATCACTCTGGCTGAATGCCAGGATGGTTTCTTCTAAGGACCTTGAGGTGCAAACCCATAAAGTCGTTTTGTGTAAGATGATATCTGAAATTCTGAATTCAGACTATTAAAAGTGGCATTTCTCAATGTTCAGTAGTAGATGTGCAGTTATTTTGTTCCTCAAAATTTCTTTTTAGACGATACAAGCATAGCAAACCAGCGCTTTCTAAAGCACTGTTCAGAACGAGAATTAAATGTTTATTGAATTACTTACTGATTTGTCATAAAAAATTATTACTTAATATATGTTGTTCAGTATATACCATACTCACATCTGCAGCAGAAACACCTATGAATTATTCACCCAGTCAGTTTTAGTACCGTATTAGAAGGGATTAAAAACTGACTATCATAATAGACGTATTAGTGATTTACATTTGCATTTCAAACAGTTTCATCAAGTGATCATAATATGAGGGAATGAAGGTAATTTTAATTGAATAAGGAATAATATTTTTCGGATATTCTGTACGTAAAAAAATAAGATCTTTAGAGAACAGAAATGGGCAGAATAAACTATACAAGGATAACATCTAGAATGTCTAGTAGAAATGATTTCAACCAGTGAGGAATAATATATACTTCATAATACATGTACACATTAATTTTTTATCCAACATAACAGCAGTGCTAGTAATAAACAGTTTTCAATAAAGGTCTTAAGTTGTTTACTTTCTCACATTCCTGTATACAGACTATCAGTAATCTGCAATCAATATTGAATGTTTTACGGAAAACTGTGGGAATGAATAAAAAATGCATAATTTCTACTTATACACCATTGAAGTGTCAAATTAGGTATTGTAAAGAGGATGGAATTGACATGACACAATTGGGGAAAGACAACAGGTATCACTAAGTAAGATTTGTACACACTATACGTTTTCCAACATTTCTTTCCCTGTTGTGTGAGGAGGTACTCTATAGGGTATGCGGGTCAAAAGTCATTTGATGTACTAAATAAAAATCTGAGGTTAGGGTGGTGAAAAGGCAAACATAATTGATAATCAAGTGAAATTTTAAGAACAATACACAGTAGTTTTAATGTAAATTTTAAAGGCCTAGGAGTTGAGAAAATGTCAGATTGGAATGCCTGTTGTAAGTAGATAATATTTATGTATAACTTTTCCCATTCCTGCATTGCATAAGTTAATGCCTAACAGCGTTATAAGTTATTGGTCCTTTGTATTATCCTTTTATTGCTTCAGATACTAAGGTTGTCCTAAAACTGGTACCCCACATTTTGTTGATGGAAATTATTTATTCAAAATGTTTGAAATTTGATGGCAATATATGTGAATTTTTGTTTTACACATACTAGCTTTTACACAGTCTGCATCAGATTGTACACTAATTTGCAAGTGTGAGATAGGATCATATATTCCCTGCTGTTGACAGCTTCTACACTGTGCTTATAACTATTTTTTCACTATATGAATTTTGCTCTCATCATCCTTAAAGTTTGTCCCATGCAAAGCTTCTTTAAGGTGGAGGTGAAAATGTGTAGTTGACAGATCAGTCCTGTAGGATGGATTACCACTATTGTTTAACTCAGTCTGATGATTAGTTTCTAGGTTCTGAGAATTTTGTGTAGGCATGCATAATCTTGCTTGAACAAAACTTCTGTTGTATTCTTATAATACCAGTACACTAGCTGTTTCTGATGTGCGTGTCTTAAGGTAATTACTTTTTGCACCACATTCATCAGAATGCACTCATCATTATCCCAGAAACTTTCTGGCATAGAGAGTTGTCTTGAATTGGTGCTTCATTGACTTTCATTTTTTGGCTTCTCTATTAAAGTGGTGTGCCAAGGTTTCATCATGTGTCACAAATGAGAAGAGAAGGGTCTCCTTCCTCAGTTTCAAAATATTCTGCTAATTCAGTCAGCTTGCTTTTTATTTGAACCTTTTGGTGTGCTACAAGACTACATACAATCCACTTTTACTAATATCTAAGAACCTCTATCATTTCAAGCAAAATTCTGATATTGCAAGACAGCGGTAGGCCCAGATGTCAAATTATCGTGTGCAGACCTGGACAAATAATGCCACCCATAAAATTCACTATGTCTGCAAGTTTAACACTGACATTAAATCTTAGTGTGACAAATCACGGAGCCCAATTTCTGCACTCTTCATCTCTTATGTGTACTATCCACCATTAATTGTACTGTTTGCATGACTCAAATACACTGCACACAGTTATTCATAAATGTTTTTGGGTTTAAGCTGATGTAACCACCAAGATCAGGATTATACATGTATGTGATGCACCAATTTAAATCTTTTCTTTGATATTTCGGAATGATTTATAATGACCGAGCGTGGTGGTGTAACGGCTAGCGTTCTGGCCTCGCATTCAGGAGGACGGCGGTTCGAATCCCCGTCCGGGCATCCAGATTTGGGTTTTCCATGGTTTCCCAAATCACTTCAGGCAAATACCAGGATGTTTCCTTCAAAAGACCATGGCCAAATTCCTTCCCATTCCTTGCCCCCCATCCTTTCCAGTATCTAAAGACCTCTCTGTTGAGAGACATTAAGCAGTTAAAAAAAAAAATAATGTTAACATGAAAAATTCAGTGGAAGGTAAAGGGAAGTTTAAATGCATGTTACTGTGAAATTTACTTCATAATGATGCCGAATTGGGGAGATATAAATAAGCTGAGTTCTAATCCTATCTGTGTACCAACCATCTTGACTGCAGAGTTAGACACTTTCGCACATTTGTGTTGAAAATTCTGGCGATGTAACAAATTTCTGGTGTTATGCTCAATTTATGATTCAAAAATTCACATTTCAATGACAGAACAAACTTTAAAAAAAGCAAAAATCATAAATGGTTCAGACAGGTGATGACACACTCCTTCCTATTCGATTGAATGATCCTCAGTTTTTGATAGGAAATTAAACTTTAATGAAAAAGAAATGAATACTCGTAACCAAATAATATATGTAAATAAAGTTGGAATAACAACAGGAATATCTTGAATTTACAATTTCTTTTGCATTCAACATTATAAGAACTGGGATAGACCATATAATAAAAATAGTTTTTGTTATTTGCTTTCTTATGAAAATGATGTGATAAACATTTGTTTTTCTCTACTGCAGAGACACTTGTATATTAGTTAATTTAATAATTTGTCACTGAGTATGGTGGGTAAGCAGTGGCTTTGCATTTAAGAGGACACTGGTTCAAATCCCATCTGTCCATCCAGATTTTGGTTTTCCATGGTTTCCCAAAATCACTCCAGGTGAATGTCAGGATGATTCATTCAAAAGGCCATGGCCAAATTCCTTTCCATTCCTTTCCCCCAGTTCTTTCCTATCTGTAATGATATCGACATTGATGAGGAGTAATGCCATAAGTAAAATGAGTTAATGTTTGTGTGATGTTCAACATCTGCTTTTGAAATCTAAGTAATTACACTTATGTCATTTGAAATTTCAAGTGGTTAGTCATTCGCAGGATTATTTTATTTTAAGTATGTTATGTGATTTTCATATAAAATTTAGAAAAATGTAATATTTCTTAAAATTAAATTTTGTTAACATTTTTCCCATTGAAGGTAAACTCAAAATCCCAGCCACTGACTTTCAGATTTTCAACCCGTAAGATAAGAGCTGACCATTCAGTTTGACTTAGGTTATTGCAATCACAAAATTCTGCTTACTCTCTGATAAAGTACCCTTCCTCATGTTTACAAATCTACTTTCAGAAACTGAAAAAAATGTAAAATTTGACACTAGTTTTTCTTCTTGTTAGCAGGAGCCTACCCCGGTGTATTACCCTTCTCCAAATGTAAGTCGCCCTGTCACACAGCTAACAGAAGAAGAACAGGTCAAAATAGCCAAAAGAATTGGTTTAATTCAGCATTTGCCAACTGGGACATATGATGGCTGTAAGAAAAACAGAGAGTAAGTATTTTCTTGTTTCCCTAGTTTTGCTTCCTGATAATTCTTCTTTATTTTTTCCTTGGAGGTGGTCCATATAAAAATAAAACAATGTTTCATCTTCCATTACTAGCAGTGTTTCTTATTCCTTTAAGATCTGTCAGTATATCATTGTTGTGATCGTAATTGTGAAATAGATAAAGATTTCTATTACAGGTGGATTAAAAAGTTTAATTCATACACCACTGAGTGTGGTGGGTGATTGGTTAATGCTCTGGACTTCCATTCGGGAGGACGGTGGTTCGAATCCCTGTCCAGGCATCCAGATTTGGGTTTTTCACGGTTTCCCCAAATCGCTCCAGGCGAATCCCAGGATGCTTCCTTCAAAAGACCATGGCCGAATTTCTTCGTGTTCCTTGTCCCCATTCCCATCCCACCTCTAATGACCTCGATGTCGACGAGATGTAAAGCCATAAGTAAAAAAAAAAAAAGAAGCATACATGTATATAGGAAAAGATTTTTAAGTCAGATAATAAAAATGTACCGTATATGCTTTTCTGTTTTTACTTTTTTAGTCTTAGTATCATATAAGGTAGTATGTTTTGAAAATAAGAAAGGATGTGGGAAGTAAACTCGTCACTGCCCTCAGATGAAGCCAATAGAGTCACAACCAACATATAAATACAAACACACTTTACAGTATTTCAGTATAAATTTTATCATGATTAGAGAAGACATATGGCAAGGGGAACGGATGTTTACACAACAATACTCATCACAACTGATTTGTGTGGCGAGTCTCGGTATGTACACAACCAACCCCATTACCATATGTCCTCTGATCATAACTAAAGTTTATATTGAAATATTGTAAAGTGTGTTCGTGTGGTGCCTTTATCTGTGGTGAGTGACAGGTTTACTTTCCCAATCCTTTCTTACGTTCATTGCCATCATCATTTTTACTTTCACTATTATTTTTCATTTTTCAGATTCCTTTTAATATAAAGTGCTTTTTAACATCAAGAAGGCAAATCTCACTAACATTTTGTCTTGAATTATTATGATAAACAAATTATAAAATAAATACAGTCCTTGTGTTAGATAACATATCAGCAGAAGAACCACTTCTAATCAGAATATTTCTAGTGTTTGCAAAACATACAAGCAACATCAGTACTAATCAAGTAGTTACCATAAATTTCACAGAATTTTGCTTAAAGTGCATATTTACCTTGCAACTTCTTCTAAAAACAACCTAAATTCATCATAAAGATACCGTTTTCTAATGGTATACCGTTTATAATAGTAATTGCTGGAACAAAAGTCATTTCTGATCAGTTCTGTCACCAAACAAAATCGCTATGAACTGCCTTTAAAAACAATTAAAGTGATACAGTCCATTGATATACTTCATCAAATTCCTGACCAATAATTCTTAGTAGATGTGGGTTAGCTTCTGTTGATTGGAGAAACTAGTCTCTTAACTTGAGAGCAGAAATAAATCCTGTGAAGTTTTTCGTGCTGTCTTTTCATATCTTCATCATGGCCACAAGCCAACGCAATATGTTAACTGTACTGAACAGACAGACTGATATATACACTTGAGAGGGGGGGGGGGGGGATAAAATTTACTGCAACATTTTAAAGAATGTTCTCTTGATTTGTTCTCAGATAATCATCTCAAGCAGCTAGTTAATGAACCTATGCGGTGTCCAACAGGCCAGAATTATTCACCGACATTTCAACGACCAGAGGTATAAGGGATCACAAAGCGATAATTTCAACTATCAGAATAATGACCAAGCGAAAAAGGAGAAAAGGGCAGATTGTATACACATTCAGTAAGGCCTCTAAGGAGTGTTTTAGAACCTACCTGAGGAATATTACCATAACTTCAAGTCAACAAAGGACACCGTTGAAGAGATGTAGCATCGATTTATATGAATAGTCAGGGAAGATATGGATATACATACACCGAAGCGGACAATAAATGGGGAGGATGATCCACCGTGGTACACATGCCAAGTCAAAAGATTACTGAAAAAACAAAGGAGGATACACGCATGCTCAAGAAGGAAGGGGTGTCGCAGCGATTTAGAAACCTTAGCTGAGTTAAGAGGACGTATTATGAATGTAATGCGCGAGGCCTTCAACGATTTTCATTCCAACTCTCTCTCTCTAAGAGTCTCACAGAAAACCCAAAGAAATTTTGGTCGTAGCAATATTCCAGAATTAATTCGTGAATGTTCCGAGGTTAATGAAAGCCACGATAAAGCTAACGTACTAAATACTGTATTCAAAAATTCATTTACTGATGAAAATAAGGATAGTATTCCCATTTTCCCACACTGTGTCGAGTTGGTGATGCAATCATTATGAATAGATACTGCAGGTATCATAAAGCAATTAGAACTCCTGAAGTGGGAGAAAGCACCGGGCCCGGATGGAATCCCAGTAAGAGTATTTTCAGAGTATGCGATGGAAATCGGGCCATTTCTGTCTGATATATTCAGTAAATCATTAGAAGAGCGAAAAGTACCTTCAAACTGGAAAATCGCGCAAGTAACTCCGATTTTCAAGAAAGGTGATCGAAGTGATCCTGGAAACTATCGTCCAATATCTATAACATCTGTTTGTAGTAGATTTATGGAGCATATTATATGCTCGAACATTATGAAATTTGTAGATGATAATAATTTGCTTACAACAAATCAACACGGATTTCGGAAGAAAAGATCATGTGAAACACAGCTGGCCCTATTTACACACGATGTTATTGATGAAGGTTCACAAGTAGATGCAATTTATTTAGATTTTCAGAAAGCCTTTGACTCTGTGCCACACAACCGCCTTTTAGCGAAGCTTCGAGCGTACGGTATATCAGATCAGCTTTGTGAATGGATCAAGGATTTTCTAACTGGTCGGTTGCAGTATGTCGTCGTTGAAGGAGAAAGTTCTTCTAATCTAGATGTTACATCGGGGGTACCTCAAGTGAAGTGTAATAGGACCACTTCTTTTCTTAATTTTTATAAACGATCTCGGAGACAAAGTGAAAAGCCTATTTAGATTGTTTGCAGATGATGCGGTTATTTATAGGGAAATAAGGAATTTGGCCAATTGCTTAGAAATTCAGCGTGATCTAGATATTATTTTGGCATGGTGCGCTGAGTGGCAACTTACACTAAATTGTAAAAAGTGTAAGGCAAACAAAAAGAATCCAATTGTTCAGAAATACGAGTTAAACAATTCAGTTATTGATATGGTTGATTCTATGAAATATTTGGGAGTAACAGTACAAAGGAACATGAAATGGGACTTGCACATTAATTCGTTAGTAGGCCGTGCTAATTCTAGGCTGCGATTCATAGGTCGAATCTTGAAAAATTGTAATGAACAAAGAAAGGAGATAGCGTACAAATCTCTTGTGTGTCCACATTTGGACTATTGTTGTGCTATTTGGGATCCGTTTCGTAAGGGGTTGATCGAAAGTATAGAGAAAGTACAAAGAAGAACCGCTCGATTCGTGACTGCTTGCAACAGTCCTTATGAAAGCGTCACAGAACTGATTAGTAGACTAGGCTGGGAGTCTCTGGTGGATATACGATGCACGTTTCATTTAAACTTATTGGTAAACATGTGTACTCCCACTTTCACTCACGAGTGTAGTGAAATACTTCGTCCACCAACCTATTTGAGCCAGAATGACAGGAAAGATAAGATTAGAGAAATAAGGTGCCGCAATGATTCTTATATGAATTCTTTTTTCCCTCGTACCATTAGGGATTGGAATGCACAACAAAGAGATTAGCTTTGGTGCTGAGCACCCTCTACTACCCACAATTTTGTGAATTGCAGAGTATATATGTAGATGTAGATGAAGTGTTCCCTGAGGGAAAAAAGTGCACTGTTAAGACAGTACCAGCAGAGTTGAAGATAAATGGGATGATTAAAAAATACAGTTTAGGGGATTGAGACTGATGTACCAAATTCAGTGACTAAGATCAGAAGGTTCTAGTATGGATAAGATGTTAACAAATACATGCAGAATTAAAAAAAATAAAGTCCTTAGGCTCTTTTCTATGAGAAACCAAATCAATTTTTAAGGAAACGTGAAACTGACAAACAAAGAACTGTTTACATCCAAATTGTATTTAAATATATATATATATATATATATATATATATATATATATATTGTGTTTACGTAAATGTCAACTGATTGTAGAGACAAATTCTTGGTGTCAGGGTTCATACTCGAGGATCAGTCTAATGCCTTTAGAGTAAACACTTAGGATTTGAAACTTGTAGTATTCAATTGTTTCTTGTGGCTCTGAATGTTTGTTTTTCTTCTGCAGTCATGATGACCATTTTAAAGTTGCCTATCAAGTGTTCAATAAAGTAGGTGTGAGGATTAAGCATAACACACAAAAATGAACATCACCTCTGGTGAGTAGTGGTTCACTGTTATTAGAACTTTATGGTGTGGCAACATTGGGATGATTACCACCCTAAGGTGGTTCAGGGTAGGTACAGATTTAAGGGATGGAAATTAACGCTGGGGGTTGGGAAAGAAAGTAAATTTATTGGGATTGTAAGTTGAGACCTGGTGGTTGCCTGGTGCCCAGTTTGTACTGATAGACCAGTTCTCACCTTCCAGACTTAGAATTGCTCCTTGGGACGACTGATAATGTGGGTGGTGAAGTAGGAATTGAAATTATTGGTATCATGTGATGTGGCATAAGCAGCTACTGGGTGGTCTGGAGTCTGAATGAATACCGCTACTCTGTGGCCATTCTTTCTTAATGGTCAGACCTAAGTAGGAAATTAGGTATTTAACTGGAATATGACATGGGAGGTTTCACAGGTTGCATGTTTTATAGTTTCATCAGTGACAGAAATGTTAACGGTGGTAGAAGTATCTAGACCTCATTTCAAAATATGCAATAAGTGTTCAGCCACTACTACAGATTCCAGTCCTACTCATATTACAAGGGAAACTTTTACCATTGTTGGAAATACCACACGTACAATATCATGCTTTATATACCAACTTTATGCCTTTACTGGACTATTTGTATATTTAATATTTGTTATCAGCTTCTGTTTTTTCCCCATCTGGGATATGTTTCTATGAATTATTTACCGATTTCAAAAGCTTGGGTACTTAAACTAATTACCCCCAGTCCCTGTTCTTTTTTCTCCATTTTTGAACTTGCACTCACCCATTCCCTCTGCTGAATTATTACAAATTGCAACAATTGGTTCTAAACACCCGCCTTGTATTCGCCATGTTCCACTACTGAGGAAGGGTTATATGCTCAATAACTACAATGTTTCGTGTGTGTTCGTGACTTTTTTGTACGTTGATGCTGACCTACCATCATCTGTGCTAAGTGGTGTGTTATTCACCTATCCTAATCTTAATTTTGTTTTGTTATCCAGCTTCTTTTGTTTCATTACAATCTCTATTAATGTATTTACTTATTATTTTTTATGTTACTTTCATTTCTATCACTACGTACACCCATTTATAGTGATAATACTTTCCCCGAGCACAACAGACGACTCATTTTAGTCTAGTGGTGAGACTCCGTGTGTGCACTTGTGATCTTCTTGCCATGTGTCTTGTCTGTCTGTATAAATCAGTTTTAGTAGCAAAATATTGTAAAATGAGTTTGTCTTTTTGTGTTCATTGCTATCCTGTTGCTTTCATTTGTGGTGATTGTTTTACTTTCCCTACACTGTTTGTTTACATATGTATATACTAAATATAAAAATTATTCTATAGCTTTTTTTCTTCTCCTTATTAAAGATTATTGATAGAACACTTGAAAACTTTAATTCTTGTAAGTGCTTTTATGTTAAATAGACCCTTAGAAAATAACTTTTGTGTGTGTTTTAGGAACATAATAAATTTATCTTGTGGGGCAATATGATCAAATTCAACTTTTGCAATACGGCATTACTTGTTTAATGTGTTATGCCTATTTTCTCATTTTTAGGTGCGTGATTTGTATGGTTGAATTTAATGTGAATGACCCAGTCCGCTACCTGCCATGCATGCACATTTATCATGTGCAGTGCATTGATGATTGGTTGATGAGAAGTTTCACGTGCCCCTCTTGCATGGAACCAGTGGATGCAGCCCTCCTAACCAGTTATGAAACAAATAACTAGTAATTAATAGTTGATCATGGAAATTCTTGTTTGGAGAAATGATGTGTTTGAACAGTTCGGAGCTGCTGTCTCTGATAACACAAGACTGACTCTTTTACTCGTTTTTAAACAGGAATGAGATCAAGAATGTTGAACTGATCTGTGATTGAAGTGTGAAGTGCATTGGGAGAACTTGTCAGCAGGGTACCTAAGTGTGTCTTTATACAGTTCTCATAATTTTATTTCAAAGTCTGTAGATGCTTATACACTCTAATGTTATTAATAATAATGATGGTATTTTCACATTTTATGGTAAATGGACATCAATGTTTCTTTTATCTAACACAACAAAAGTACATCAAATAAATGCTGGAATTTTAATTTGTTTTGTCATCATGTCAGATTTATCTGTAAAAATGTGAAACTTGGTGTAAATGGTTTTTAGCATGTAATAATACACACTAAATATATTATTTTATAGAAAAGTATTAATGTTCAATTAATTCTTCTGTAATTTGTCGTGTTCTTTTTAGGCAGTGAGTATTTAAATTATTTTTTTGCATCCTGCATTGCATACTGCTTGCTTCAATTAATTAAAAAAATAATTTTGTTCTAATTGCTTTTAATAAGTAATGATAGATTCAGTATTAAAGGTTGATAATAGTGGTGGTGCAGCCAGTGACTTTTTTAGCTTTTAGTTAAATGAATTTATGCCATTAAAATATCTTCTTTGATATTTATTATCTCAAGATGGATAATATCTGATTTAAACAACAGTGTCAGTTTAGATTTATGGAAGTTCTCACAGTGAACAAAAGCTCATTTTTTATTGTTAATTTTGACTTGATTCCCTGGTGACAGTTAACTTGAGCTCTGCTGAAATTGTGGAGTGGTTTGCAGTTGGAAAGTTATTGAGGAATATTTAAATTGTGAGGTAAAGAAAAACTCTCTCCAGTTATAATTTTTTACTTTTATATTTGTGTGTTAGTTAACTAAATATTTTCCCCTTATAAATGTGATAATTGTATCATGTTTCTTTCTTAAGATTGTTATTGTTTACTTGGTTTGGTAAACTTTTCATTTAGTAAGCAAATGACTTCTAGTTTGGTAAATAGTAAAAAGAAAAAGAAAAAAGTGGGAGGGAAGGGGCATGTAGATTCTGCACAAGTTTCGTCACTTAATCTGTTAAATACTACAGATTCTGAATCTGTTCCGTTCCAAGTGTCATAGAAGTTATGGCCAAATATAAAGCCTAGTACTTTACTTTGTAAATTATCATGAACACTTACTAAGATGATAATATGATGAAATTTCAATTACTGATTGTGCTTTTGCTAGCCATGTTCAGAAAATACAACCATCAGGAAGTAAGTAAATAAATAAATAAAAATAAGTTTCAAAATTTTTTACTTTTGCAGCAAAAGGGGAGCAGGGAAAAAAGGGGGGGGGGGTGAACTGCTTCAAATGTGGGAACAGTTAAAGCCCTAGGAATCAAATCAAGACTGCAGAGTATATGTTCCATTTGTTCTAGCTGTGATTGCCTGTTGGTTTAGAGCAGACACGTGTGACTGAGATTTATTGTTCAGGAACTCATTACCACAGTGTGACCAATTTTCTTAGCTTTAAATCACTTTCATCATAAATTTTCCTAATTTGTTGAGGAATCTATTCTGATTTCACTTTTCTCACATTCAAAAACCTGAAATTGTATTGGAAAATTAATATGTATGGATCCTTTCAGAAAAAAGACAAATGTCTCCCACAATGGCATCTGTAGCATGACAGGGATTAGTGCTTTGACCATCATATTGGAAAGTATCACCACCTTCCCATTTTATTATTATTTTTTATTGTTTTGTAAAACCATTTAAGATCTTAGGAATGCTGTTGAAACTGACTAGTCACTTTCAACAGCTTTATTTAACTAATAACCTGTTAAAAATTCAGATATTACTCTGTGTTTTGAATATGTGTAAAAGTTATGCATGCACATTACAAAAATAATGAGTGTCATATGCTGATAGCTATATTGTACTTAATTGTAGCATGTTAATTGCAGAATTTACATTTGTTATAGCCATGTTTTGTACAAATATTAACTGAGTGTACCTAGGGGAAAACGCATACCAGACTGGTTTAGATGACCATTATTCCAAAGTAAAAATTTATTTTAAGCTTTCCCATTACCTTAGTTGAGATGGAGAAACATGTTTTGTCCTCTTGGAAACCCGATTATTACTGCCATAGAATCAAAATCAGGGATGGCCTTTCTTTAATGTTAAGCAGCTAATTAATTGGTTTGAAAATGCATTTGTCATATTCATTTGGAGGCAGCCAGCTGTTCTATTAAAGCAAATTACTTGAGTATTCATGACTGGGTATTTCATCCTAGACATCAGTTACAATCTCATGTCACCAAATGCATGTCAGGTTTGCCTTCTGCCATACATTTTGTAATATAAAAGTCAGTATTGCAAGGAGGTTAATCAGTAAGATTGTTGTCCTTTCATCTAAACTATTCTTTAATTATATGAGAACTGGAGACTGATAAAAATGGAACACACTACAATTGAAACACATTAGCAGCCAATAAAAGTATACTTACATTTTCCATTATGTGTACATAGTGCTCACAATTTATCGAATGTCTGCAATGTACTGGTAAATTTCAAACACACAAGATAGACTGATTGTGTGCCCTGGACTGTATATTCTGGATTGGGTTTTCAGTGAGGCTCTTAACTATGAGAACTTCCAGGTACACACTCCTGACATGCAGTGTTGTATTTATTTGGGTTGCCCATAACTGTATTTCAAGTTCTCGATCTTCCTACCTCAGCCTAAAAACCTCCCATTGCACACCACATGGCTCTTGCAACCCGTGTAGCTGATTAACATGTGCAGTGCACACCTGATCTATTAAAGGGAGCCCTACTGACTCAACCCTAGCACAAAGATCAAGGAATCTGCAGCCAAGAGTAACACAGAAATGCCATAGTCTCTGGTTAAGCCATCAACATGGCTGTGAATCAAACGTCCACAATCTGTTCTGTTAACGCTGCTGCAGAGTTAGCTCTGCCGAAATCTTGCAGCCATTGGCCACAGAGTTTAACCTTTCAGCAAGCTGTTGGAAGGAAGAGACGATAACCCCCAACCCAAGACAGCAAGCTGTAGCTAGCTATACCCCGTCCATTCAATGGCATCTGGCATGGACAGTTCATACTACACATACTAGCTTTTAAGATAAGAACTTGAACTGAAGAGTGGTTAAAAGAATGAACTCGCCAAGTGTTTTAAATAGCACAATATTCTCGTGCTCTAATCTCAAGGATCATAGATGAAGATCAATAATTATCCACAGCCAATAAATATGACTAACTAGGGCAATATTGCGAATGTTAAATCTTCCATAACTCTCTTTGGGAAAAAAATAAAATAGTAGTCGTGGGTTCTTATTGTCCTATCAAATGTATCTGGTCTTTATATCAGAACTTTTAGATTAGGGTCTCCAGGTAACGCAAATTTAATGGATTTTTTATATTTACACACTACAATATGAAAAGCTGTATTTACAACACCTGTAACAATAGTTTCAGCTCTCGATGGCTGCGTTGGAATCAGTGGTTCGACGCGTGGGGGTTACAAAGCTCAAAAATGGCATTTGTGTCAAGTCTCTTTTCTGAACACCCAGTTTAGCAAAGAACTAGGAAAAATATTAATTCATTTTCACAATAATATAAGCTAGCCTAGAATTTCGTAAATTTGCATACCGGAATTTGTTTACAGTATAGCTGGTTCAGGTGAACCACATGATACGGCAGCTTTAGAGTCATTTTTGGAGGCAATAAATCAAACTAAACATTAATTCAGACAATAAATCACATTTAAATAGTAAATTCTAAATCTATCTAAACGGCTGTAGAAAGACACAACATAACATCAGCATATGCAATTTTTGGTTTCAATGTAATTTTGCTAAAGTTAATACTTTCTTCACTTTGAAAGATATTCAGGATAAGAAACAGTAAAAAGATAATAAATTTTGTAGCAAGGAAATCGTACTAAAAAGGTTAAAGACGTTAAAAGCTAAAAGCCGGTATGAAAAATTTAACACATAATTACACATTTTAAAATTCAAGAAGTCATTTTGGAAAGATATAGGAAGTCAGCTTATAGCAACAGAGAAACTTAATTTTTGCTTACACAACATACTACAGTTTTGGAAACCTCGGTATAGTTTAAAGGTTGTTTTTCGATTAATATACTGCAGACAAATGGCACCAAAAAAAAAAAATCAGTTTAATAATAAACATAAATTCAAGGGAAGAAATTGTATTCAAAATAAATCCTAATCAAATACAAAGAGTTTCCAGTAAGTTTCATTCAAATTAACAAAGTCATTGGGCCAATATAAAGTAAATTTTGGCAGCAACAATTCTTTGATATAATGGCCAGACAAGATAGCCTTCAAGAGAATGATAATTCAGAAATTAATAATAAATCTGAGAATACAGATAGTGACTCCAAACACGCACCATAGACATTTGAGAAACGTAGAATCATTTAAAGTAGGGTTTAAAGTCGTCATAAAGTTATTAGCAGGGTCGAAAATAAGCTATTGCATTATAATTCATATTTTTCTGTGGAAGAACAAAAAACATGACTTGTTTAGTATCAAATGAAAGAATTCCATTTCAAGTTGAATAAATGTTGTTTGAACCTCGTAGCTGTAGAAGTTGAGTAAATTTTGGAGTCACAGAAAATAATTTTTTACAGCTAAACATTAAAGATACAGAAATTTTCATAAGGATTAAAATTTACCTCAGATCCTAGCTACTGGTAAAATTTCAGAATGATAGTAGTAGTGAGAGCCAAAAATGAATAACTATTTTGTAAAACCGGCACATGAATACACAGTTTTTACACCAGTTTACCTTTGAATGCGGAGTGATTTGCCGAGAAAACGGTGCGTCTATATATACGGTCAACGGGCGCTTTCTGGCATCTTTTTGCTGGTGACCAGTGGAGCAGAGAGGTTGTTGGGTTGTGTAGCGTTCTGTGTGGGAAAGCATGAATTGTGGTGTGGAGAGACATGTGCGGAGGCCAACGTCTTGGAATTTTGTAGTACAGTTAAAGTTAATTTCTATGTGACTTTTAAAATTTTACAATGGGGTTTGGTCTGGTCTGATCGCTCTTCATAACTTGCAATCTACGAACTAGGTGAAGATTTTCCGATAACCATCGATTGTTTACCAAAATACTGGATCCGCCCCTGTTGGACTGGTACAATTTTTCTGAGAATATAGTGAAACTTTGAATTTGAACTTAGTAGCAGTTACTTTTATTACTATGTGAACCCTACCTTTCCTAGTTTGAGGTTTAGTCAAGCTAGGTGGCGGCCGCAAGAATTTTAGAACAATCGATAATACAGATTGCGCATAAGTAACAAAGATGGAGTTGGTGATTAACTGTTTACCTAACCCCATGAACATATTCCGGGAGCCTTCATAAAGTTTGTTGCACTGCCACATACCTATCTATTACTGTTTGTAAATGAGAATGCTAATAGATCTGCTGCATTATCGTAGCTAATTTGGGAGACGTAGTCAACCTGTTTTAGGAGACACCTGTCGAATTGTTGTGCTGATTATTTAGCAATTCTTAGTAATTGTGAAATAAACTCCTGGCTGCACTGGAATATCTGAACACTCATTCCCCTGTGCCCATCATTGTGAAAGAGAGATTATGTTGTTATCTAGACCAAGTTGAAATAGAGCTACACAGAAAACGAAGGAATTTCCTGAAAAGACGTATAATAATCAAAGGACTTGATGATCTGTGGCAAGCTATTATTGTGGAAATCATACCGTAATCTTGTAAAAACAATAGTTAAAAGTACATAATGATGACGATTGTTACATATTCAAAGTTTGCATAGGTTCCACCACTCAGAACAAACCTGTTAGTGTTGTTGCTGCTATGAACAGTATACTAAGTCGCAGATGTGTACCAAAAACTTTACAGTTGGAAACTGAAAGGAATTATACAATTCAAACTTTAAGACATTAAAGAGTAAGACAGTATTTACTATTACTCAACATGTACTCATCTTAAAGCGTCAGTAGTTGAACAATTCAACAGAAATACAAAGAATTCGATTTGGCGGGTATTTACTTGACGTGAATAACATCGCTGGGTTAGTTCCATAGGCCATTTACAATTACAATACAAAGTATCCAGATGATATAGTGTGACGTTAAAGCCAACCACTCTTTTTTCAACCGTGTACACCCGAATTAAGAATAACGGTCCAGCAAAATTCAAAATTGGTGATCATGTTACAATCAACAGATTTTAGGAGCAGTTTGAGAAAGCCTACCTCACAAACAGGCTGACAGAAGTGTTTACCATCAGACAAATGAAATTAACAAATCTTGTAACATATTTACTCGAAGATTATAAGGTGATAATATTGCTGAAGGATTTCGCCAACAGGAGTTGCAACTAAAAAAAATAAAAAAATAATACATATTTGGCTGAATGAGTGATAAGGAGAAGAAAAATATGGTGTCAGTGAAGTAAGTAGGTTCTGATAAATCATACAATATGTTGATACATGATAAAGAATTATTAAATTATAAAGTTAGTTCGTGGTTATAATTCCACATTAAACTGTAGGTCGCAAAGAAAAAGACTGGCCCTCCTACCTCCTATACAGTGGCTTAGTATGCCTCCTTCGGGAAGATCCAACCAACCTTCCGGCTGTGGACTAAGTTGTTTTTACATTTTTTAGTTGTGAGTATTAAAGTTATAGATGCATTTTCATTTTGAATAAATTACAAAATTCTCTTTCGTCGGTATGTGTGAGTCTCTCCCGAAACTAGGATTAGAAGCTCGGCGAAAACGTGTGTTGAAAGAGATGTATTCTTTCAACCATGATGACTGGTCAAAAGATATAATTTGGTGCATCATTTCAAACTTCGTGATTTCGCGTCCTCCCAAATGCAAGATGCAGGAACTATTACTACTACTTGTTAAGAAAAATTCGACAAACACAAGTTAATATTGGCTTTAAGTTACTTCTCGCACTACGCACACTACATACAGTGCATAGAAAACATCTATATTTGTGCTATCAGTGTATTTAAAATCAATTGCACAAGGTCACCCAATACCTCACCAAGCACATCATCAACTTTTACCCCACCGAGCGTGGTGGTGTAACGGCTAGCGTTCTGGCGTCGCATTCGGGAGGACTGCGGTTCGAATCCCCTTCCAGGCATCCAGATTTGGATTTTCCATGGTTTCCCCAAATCACTCCAGGCGAATGCCGGGATGCTTCCTTCAAAAAGGCCATGGACGAATTCTTTCCCATTCCTTGTCCCCAGTCCCATCCTGCCTCTAATGTCCTTAGCCGTCGACGAAGGCGTAAAGCAGTAAATAATAATAATAATAAAAAACCGCTCATGCACTGTACATCTGTCAATTATTTTATAGGTCACGACTGCATAACTGACTACCATTTACAGGCGAAAACAACTGTATGTCTTGATATTTACATACCAATAAATCAGTCACAACCTGTACAAAATACTGAAAATTATGTAAAGGGCAGTGTATTTACGCTATCACGAATAAGATATATACAGTATTTCATTTTCATATATACAATTATCAATTGATTGACTTATTTACCCAGAAGCTTGAGCCAAATGGTAGCATCCCTATTCCTCAAGGAGATAAATGTCGTGTCTCATCCTACCTGAAGAGACTGCTTGGATACTCCAACTCTCTTTATCCAATAGAGGTCGGATTATATCTTGAGTGGGTGTGGATTTTGTTTGTGGTGCTCTTAGAGCAATCTGCTTAATCCAAAGATTCCAGTCACCGAGCCAGCCAAGCATTAGCGCCTATAATGGGGTTGGTCCCACCATAGACGGAATGAGCAAATTTTTTACGGCAGACCTGCTACTCCACAATCAATGAGTCATTTGCTTCGTCCTTCATAATGCCGACATACTTCTCGCTAATGCACACTGTTTCGAAATGACAGTCGGTCTCATAGACAGAAGTATCAAATACGTCCTGGTGTCTGATTACTTTATATGGATCACAGGAGCCCATCAGATAGATGAAACTATTTGTGTCCATGTAAAGAAATTTAGAGATTCTAATCTGAGGCATTTGCTAATTTCTAGTGAAATCTGTAGATCCTCTGTTTAAATAGGCCAAGAATATTCATTCCTACATACATAGGCTTGTGCAGTAGAATCTGCTCCTTGAATTCAGGAGGACGCCTGTTCAAAACCTCGTCCGGACATCCAGATAGTTTTCCGCAATCACTCTAGGTGAATGCCAGTATGGTTCCTTCAAAGCCAAATCCTTTCCTGTTCCTTGCCCCCAGTTCTTTGCCATCTCTAATAATCTCAATGTCGACGAGGTACAAAGCAATAAACAAAAATTTATTTGCACCTTCGACATATCCAAACTCACACAACCTTCATCTAAAATAATGATACTTTCAAGATTTAGTGAAGCTACGTATTTCCATACAGATCGTCGGTCCGCAAATCTAGTGCACAATTTCGCGTCGTGTGTTTTTTTTTTCTCGAATATTATCCATTGTATTGCCGAAGATTGAATTGTCCATCATTTTCTGAGAGCCTCTCTCAACACCACATTTAGCAGAACAGCGCAAACTTGTGTTGAGAGAAATGTATTCTTTTAACCACGATGACTAGTCAAAAGATATAATGCGGCGTATCGTGTCCAACTTTAACCCTAAGTCTCTACATTCTCGGAGAACTTGGTGATGTACAACATACCGAACATTGTTCTCCAGTAAAGTAATCAACTTGGGTGTATTTATGGCTTAGAGCCTGTATGAAATGATAATAGTCTAGAAACCTTAGGGTAACTAAAGTACCGCTAATCTTTTTAGAAAACGAAATATAACGTTCAGTGGTGATTGGAAGAACATTCATTCCATCGGCATTGAGGTTTGATAAAGCCATAACTATGATATACACACCATACCGAGACAAGTTATTGCAAAAGTTGGATGTATACCTTTGATTTTTGTAATTTAAATTGCAGTTATGATATGCAGCCCCTCGAAATGTACATGTGATATCACAATTATAACGGAGTTGAACAGTACCCAGTTCAACATACACTATCTGATCAAAAGTATCAGGACACCTTTCTCAACCTGCACTTAGACTTCACCCCTGTCACATTCCCTATTATTGGACATTAATATTGGAAGGGTCCTGTAAAGGACCCAATAATCCCTATAATACTTCATAGTTGTAAGCTCTCTGTAAGAAGACAGGTGGCTACCACAAGCGAAACATGAAACCAGCGCAGGGAACCGTCTTTGTCAGCAGGGCTCGCAGTTTGTAGACATTACGTTATGCGAGTGTAATATGTGGTTACTACCAATGGCTCAATTTACCCAACTTTGGCAGTAATATCTAAATTCAGGCTAGAAGGAGTATAATTCTAACGGATTGCGTTAACAGTGAGCTACAGCTCTGTATTTGTGTCTATGAATTTGAGGGTAATGTTTCTGTAATAAATTGAAACTTTTCTTGTAGCAGCTGTTATCATTTAGCCAGGCCATTCCTTCTCGTATCAGACCAAATACTCAGGTCAAAAAAATTCATTCCAGCCCACATTTCAAAGATATAACAACCTCAAAAGACCTGTGATGCTATCAGTAACCTAATATTCTATACAGTTTGGTAATTCTGCTTCATATAAAAATTATCTGATGTCAGAATCGTTATCCTCAAGAAAGAAGAAACATCAAAAAGAAGGAGAAGTTAATATCGGGGCAGGTTAGTTAATAAACCAATAGATCATTCAATCAATGACTACTCGACCAGCCTACATGCTCCAGAGTCATTTGCGAGACTCAAAACCCGCACCACAGCACTTACAGTCCATTCTTCGCCAGGGAAGTTAGTGATGATAAATGCTGAAATCTGGAGTGCAATTGATGTCCTATCTCATACCAAAGTTGGGTTCAGGTCCGGACTTTAGGCAGGCCAGTCAACTTCAGGAATTTTATTATCTACAGACCATTGCCTCACACATGCAGCTTCTTTTTAACAGGGTGGATTGTCAGGCTGATACAGGGGCGGATCCAGGATTTTGTTTTGGGGGGGGGGCTTGAGCGGACTTTGGTTTGGGGGGGGCTTGGCTTGAGTGAATTTTGGTTCATAGGGCTTGCCTTCAGTGGAATTTGGCTTTGGGGGGGGGGATTGAGCCGGGAAAAACGTAGTTTTTATAGCCTCCTCGGGCCTCAAATCCGTAGAGCTAAAAAAAAAAAAGGTCTCAAAACTACAGTGTCGGGGGTGGACCAAGATACTTTTGGGGGGGGCTTGAGCCCCCTAGCCCCCGCCCCTGGGCTGATACAAACAATCATCATCTCCGAACTGGTCCTATACCTTACGCAGTACACAATGGTTTCAAATGTGTTCATATCCTTCTGCGTTGAGTTTTATTAGGCGCAGTAAGAGGAACACACACTAAACCCGTAAAATACACCCCACCATAATACCACCTACTCCGTACTTCACTGTTAGCACTACACATGATAGTAGATAAAGTTCTCTAGGCATTCGCCAAACACAAAGCCTTCCCACGGATTGTCACAGGATATAGCGTGTTTCATCACTCTAAATTACTCATTTTCAGTCATACTCTGCCTATGGGGGTCGCTTTTTACACCACTTGAAGCGTCGCTTAGCATTGACTACAGAAATGTTTGGATTATGAGCAGAAACTCATCGTTTGTATCACATTCTTTTTAATTCTCAATGCACAGTCATTGGGCTGACTGGACTGCTCGTAGCACTTTATAACTGAAGAGTGATTCCTTCCGCTGATTTCTTGCTATTTTTTACAACCATCCTCCGCAATTTCGACGGTCCCTGTCCATCATTAAATGAGGTTGGCCTGGTTTTGGTTTAGTTGTGGTTGTTCCTTCGCGTTTCCACTTCAAAATAATGTCACCAATTATCGACTGTACAGTTTTAAAGGTTTGTAATGTCCCTGATGTTTTCGTTACTCTGTTGACATCCAATGACTAGTCCACATTCGAAGTCACTGACCGACCCATTCTGCTGTTACTACCTCTCCCCCAGCCTCCTTTTATAATGGTGGTTCCGCCTTTTGAGACATCTAGCGTTTAACTACATATTACATAAGGGTGTTCAGATACTTTTAATCAGGTAGTGTATTTCTCACAGATATGACATGCTGTAGCATGAGTAAATTGGCTTCTTGAGAGGCTATCATTACACCCCTTTCAAATTTTAACAATCTCTGCGGCCAGTTTGACTACACCGCCTTTTAACCAGTTGTTAGGGTATTATCCTGAGATTTAATTGAATTTTGGGGTCGAAAGTTGTATGTATGGTATACCGCCACGAGATGGGTGTGTGTTGGACATTGGCTTTTTGTAAGGCGTTGTACTTAGCAAAGGGTACTAATAAACCCTTAAAGTCTGCGTAAACGACGAATGATACACGTTATTGGCGCACAAAATCCTTGAATATTAAAAACATAAGGCCCGAAGGCTGGAAAAAAGTACAGATTTTTACAGCTAATGCCATAGGTGTGGAGTGTAATATACGAACGAATAACTAGGTAATGTAAGGGAACCAAATAAACCCCAGTAACATTCAGTAATAACAGAGTGGATATAGTTGGCTTTTAAATGGATCAGCCGGCAGAGTAGCATGAGCTGCCACGCGCTGATATCAGCAGGTTGGCCCTCGCAGCAGCGAGTGCACTTGTACCCTGGCAGTCGGCCTCCGAGAGTCTAACGTAAGGTACAGATGTAATACGCAGTTCGCGATTTACTACCAACAGTACCACTTTGTACCCCATTTCAGCAACTGGAGTCTAAATTCAAGATAGCAGGGGTACAGCTAACACATTGCGTGGGTTAGGAGTTACATTCTGTGTTTGTGAAACTGTCGGTGTATAAATAACCGCAATAAACCTGAACTGTGCTGTAACTTCTGTTTCTTTACGTGAAACCTTTCTAATCCGTATCAGGCTAATAACATTCAAGCCATAAGAACTTTACGCAGCCTTTCAATCAAAATATATAACATCTTTAACAGCCAATAGTTGTTTCAACAGCAATTTGTCCACGGAGTCTGGCAATACCGCGTCAAAAACAGTTGCCTGGTGTCAAGACAGAAGACCATCAACCTGACAAGAAGAAGATCATCAGGTTAGTGATCGCACGCCCGATAGACAATCAATCAATATCCACTCGGCCACCCAAACGAACACTGGCGTCATCTGCGGGACTCAAACCATGCACCACACGCACCAACAAAGTTCAATTATAGTAAATAACATTTTGAATTGATTTCTTCTCAAGAGTCCCACATCACAAGATTATTGAAGTACCTGCTAATATCATCTAACTTCTAGTCACGGTGAAAACCCTCAGCCATAATTTCATTACAGTTGTCGACCAGGACAGGGCCTTGAGAGATTTAATGGAAGAAACCATTACTCTGAGAATATATATATATAAGGAACTGTTGTAATGGATGCTCACCTATAATAAGATGGGGCATTCAAAAACATTTGTTAGCCATGCGCCAACATTAAAACCACCTATACCTTCCAAGCTTACTCATCCTCCATCCTCTGGCGTAAGCCGTTAGAAAAAAAGGTAGTATCCAGATTGTTGAGTCGGTTATACGCGAACTATATTTATCTATGAGTCCTAAGCAGCAACAAATTTCAATACCAACGACAATAGCATATCTCTGCAGAATCAAGATACATACACACTGCGGTGCGAAACTTCAAAATACTATCAAGGCCAGAAAATAACAAAAGTTGATAAATGGCGATAAAGAGGAAAAATGACAAAAGTGACCTGGCACAAGTGCAAACAATTCCAGACCCAGATAGGATCCCACAAGTCGTGAGCCCCTGGGGATACCGTAGATTGAGAGAAGCAACATTACACTGACAGTAAGTCCCTTCATAAAAGAAACGAAGAACAATCTCCTCCGCAGGGACGCATTTAGGCTTTGTGGGCCGTTAGGCTATAGATGTGGTACGGGCCTTCCTGTCGGCAGTGGCCTAGGCGCGAGCCCCTCCGACCGGAGGCTGCCTCCTGCTGTGGTTGCTTAAATTTGAAATTCAGCCCAGAAAATTTATGGGCGACCCTTTTTTTTTAATCTCTACTACTGGCCCAGACGGGGGCCTGGGGTTGTGGTGCGGGCCCGTTGACTACAGTCTAGATAACCTATGCTTAAATGCAGCCCTGCTCCTCCCATAAAAAAAGTGTAACAATATCTCTCTGCGTTATCTACCAGACTTATTTGAAAAATTTATGCATCACTGATGAAAATATGGATAACATCCCATTATTCCACGTCGCGTGGAGCTAGAGACGTTTTCGTTATAAATAAACACTGAAGGTATTGTAAACGAATTAGAATTTTTGATGTAAGGGGAAGCACCGGACCGAGCGTGGTGGGTGAGTGGTTAACGTTCTGGCCTCGCATTCGGGAGAACGCCGGTTCTAATCTCCGTCCGGGCATCGAGATTTGGGTTTTCCATGGTTTCCCCAAATCACTCCAGGCGAATGTTGCAGTGCTTCCAACAAAGGGCCATGGCCAAATTTCTTCCCGTTCCTTCTTCCCAGTCCCATCCCGCCTCTAATGCTCTCGACGTCGACGAGACGTGAAGCCATAAGTAAAAAAAAGGGGGAAGCACCGTGTCCCGATGGAATTCCAGTAAAAGTACTTTCAGTGTACACAACGGTAATTGGACCATTTCTGGGTAATAAACACTGTAAATCCTTAGAAGAGAGAAATGTACCTCCTTGCAGGAAAATCGTGAAATAACTCTTATTTTCAAGAAAGGATGTCACGACCTAGGAGCATACCGGAGTTAGAATATAAAGCTTGTCATGGAGTTGATAGTTCGAAATCGTGGTCGCCAGCTAGCTATTAACCTTTACTAGGAAAGCTAGGTGATTAAAAGTTCACTGTAGCCTCGAAATAAATTTAAAGTTCACTATATTCTTTAGAAAAATTTACACAGTTCTTGAACAACCTACTGGCATTAGAAATTCTTCTCCAAAATAATGACTGCAAGTTGAGATAAGTAAAATCAGGCACGGTAAACTCCTATGAACCCCTAACTGATAACAGCTACATAGAGAGCGAAGATAGCACGCACTTTCAAAATTTCAAAGATGTCTGCCGAAACTTAAGCACTACCTGCTCGCGTTGTAGCCTACCCTCTACATAATGCGCCAAAACCCTGACAAGCCCGACGTGGCTTCCCCTTCAAACGCTAGTAACAAACTGGCGGCTTCCCCCACGAACGAACGAACAACTGAGGTTTGTGACGCCACAGTTTTACCCGTGACGTCACTGGGCGCTTTGGACAGCTTTTGCCGCCCATCCACCCTGCTACTGCAATTTGCCATGGTTTTATTTTGTGGCGGATGTAGACTTTCGACCGGTCGGACATGCGGCTGGGTAGGTCGCGGAAGAGGCGCTGTTTGGCCACCAACTCTGACAGTACTGCCAGGGTTCTTGTAAGGCCTGGCCACCAACGTCGTCACCGGAGCGGCGCGGGCCATCCGTGGCTTGCGGGTGGCACTCACAATCAGCGTCCGAGCGCCGACTGGCGGCGCTGTGCTGTCCTGCAGGCCGGCTGGCTGCAGCCTGGTGGTGGGGGTGACTTTGTGTGCGCTCGCCGCTCGGCTGGCGGGTGCTGGCTACAGACCAACGTTACCTAGGTGAAATTGTTCCTGAAGTATGGGGAGGTTCTTACGTTTGCACGTATCTCCTTCCAGTTTAGGTTTTTACAAGTTTCATCATCGGTGTGGCATAATCGGAGTTGTCAGCTCCATGTAGTTCATTGTAATAGAAGGTGGTCTGGCCACCTTATGTTGTCGTTATAGTGTAAGCTAGTGCCAAGGCTGGCTATGAGTCGGTTTACCGACTGCGCATGCTTGTAGAATGTGGTGGCTGTTTGCTTGAAACGCTGTTTCAAGGTTTGTAGGCCGCTGACTTCGTGCAAGACAGCTTTCTACCTGAGGTTACTGATGTGGTTCTTCCAAGTTAGTCTTCGATCAAGCATCACGCCTAGATAGGTTGCTGTCCTGGTCCATTGGACTTCTTCGTTGAAAAGTGTCACCGGCTATAGTTGTGGCACTTTTCATTCTGGAGATCATTATTGTTTGACTTTTGGTGGCATTTAAAGCTAGGCGCCATCTTTTGGCCTAGTTTTCGACTTTGTTACAGGCTCTTTGTTGTTTTGACCTCACATGGGTTGCCCTGATACTACACTATGTACATCGCCGTGTCGTCCGCGTATAATGAGGTTTCCACTTGTTCCGTCCGTGGTATATCAGCTGTATACAGACTGTACAGTACAGGGCCTATAACGGAGCCTTGCGGGACGCCGGCATGGATGTTTCTGGATGAGGATACTGCATCTTCAGACATTACTCTGGACGTTCTGTTCTCTAAGTAGTTCTTGAGCAGTTTTATGTGTGGCATAGGGATTCCTTGCACAATAAGTTTGTACAATAGTCCCTGATGCCACACAGAATCAAACGCACGTGAGATGTCTAGGAGAATGGCACAAAAATATTCTCTTTTGTCGACTGCTCCGAGTGCAAATTCTGTGAGTCAAAGCAACTGTTGTGGGGTGGAGTGATTCTTGCGGAAACCAAACTGCTCGTCTGGCAGAAGGCTCTCCTGATCTATGTGGAGGCTTATCCTTTTGAGGTATAGCTTCTCGAACAGTTTTGAGATGAACGGTAGGAGGCTAATGGGACAATACGATAGAGAAGATCTTCTATCCCTGCCCGACTTTGGAATGGCTACTATGTCCGCTTGCTTCCAAATGCTGGGAAATTCGCCAGTAGTCAAAACTTGTTTAAAGGTTGAAGGTTATGAACTCCATGGCTTGAAGCGGTTGTTGCCTGAGTAGTGGTGCAAAAATGCCATCATGCCCAGGACTTTTGTTGGAAGGTTGCAAGTACTTCGTCGACCGTGATGGGGTCTATGATGTCATCAGCAGGAGTGTTTACATTGAGAAATCTTTGTAGTCTCTCTTCGACGTGCCTTATGTGTTCTTCGTCCAGATGATCTGTAACAGGCCGAAAGTTGGATTCGAAAGGACGCGTTATGTATATGATGCGTTGCGGGCCCGATAAGGCGCTGTTGCTTGATTCCAGGCTTGCGTAAACCGCGCTTCGCCTCGCAGCCACCGTAGCTGCTGGCGTGCGCCCTCTGGCAGTTTGCACAAGTGGGAGTTGCATCGCGAGGCCGACTGCATTTCTTGACATTATGCCCGCCCCCACAGTGGACACAACGTTCTTCATTCCGGCAATCCTTGGCCAGATGTTGAAACTAGTTGACAGCGATAACACTGCTGTAGCGTCGCTGGTTGCTTCCTCTTCCGCTCTACCTGCACCTTTTGGCCAAGCAATGACTTGATTTCCAGCGTTTTCGAGGCTCGTGGCTCAGCTGTTAGTGCGGCAGGCGCTGCTCCGTTCCCTGGCGCACCATGGTATTGACGTCCTTGACGGTAACTCCTTTTCGGCCAAGCCACAGGTGACGTCCTCCACCGGCGTTGCTGTGGGCAGGCCACAAACAACCAGGCGCTGTGGTTTGCCAGGCTGCCTGCGGGTAAACTTTTTTTTTTATCTGCTTAACGTCTCTCTAACAGCGTGGTCTTTAGAGACGGGAAAGGATGGGGGGCAAGGAATCGGAAGAAATTCAGCCATGGCCTTTTGAAGGAAGCATCCCGGCATTTGCCTGGAGTGATTTGGGAAACCATGGAAACCCCAAATCTGGATGCCCGGACGGGGATTCGAACCGCCGTCCTCCCGAATTCGAGGCCAGAACGCTTGCCGTTACACCACCACGTTCGGTGGGGTAAACTTGATGTTGTGCTTGGTGAGGTATTGGGTGACCTTTTCGTGATCGCTGTTGCAGGAAATGGTAACGAGAAGCTCGATCTTGACAGGCCAGGCGAAGTCCAGCTGCTTGAAGACTTGCCAGAGCGCCTTAGCCAAGGCGCCATGGGAGAGTGCGGAGGCTGCTACCCTCAGTTGAGTCAGCCCCTTCTGGGGGGCAGTTGTCTGGGCTGCAGTGGTACTGATGCTTGGTACCTCCGCCATGGTACCGACTCTAGGCGCTGCGTTTTCCTTCTTGTTGCATGAGGGTTTGTCTTTCCTTCCACTCTTGATGGTTTTGCTTAAAGCGGCTGGTTTGTGTACAGGAAATTCTTTCCTGTCAACTTCTTTGAAGTATTTCTCTTCGCTGAAGTCAGCGGCGAAGACAGGAGGCAACGGAATGCGAGATGGCCAGTCTTGATCAAGATCACGCTCCAGGTCTGGCTTGGCAAGAAATGAAAATGCTGAGTCGGTCAGGGCGAGTTTGTAGCTTTCAAAGTCGTTGGTTGGTAGGTGCCATGTGAAAGACCTCGTCCCAACTTTGACAATAAGTTGTACCCGCCAGGGCTCTTTACCTCTGCCCAAACGCTGTTCTCATCGTTCGAGCGGGAACTCATTGTAGTGGTTGCAGTAGTTGACGTCTCGGAAGATCGAGAAAAGAAAGATTGGCAAGTCTTTAGATAACGCCTGGCAGATCAATGCGTGCGCACGGGTTGGCAGCACACACTCGACTGGTGGATTCCCCAGGATAGGACAGGATTGTCAGATGTATGGGCGTAACCCATTCTGCCGTTCGTGAGCCAGGAATATCACCCCTAGACTGCTCTTATATAGCGGAGGCATGGGAACCAACCGGCTTCCACATTTCCCAAGGAATCACCGAATCTTTTCGGAATAGAATTATTCTCAATCTACTTGAAAATTTTACAGCATGTAGACCAAAGTCTAAACGTCAAAATTGATCCTAGTGCAAATTTTTGTATCTCTAATATTTTCGCCATAAAAAATTAATTTCATGAAGAATTCTGAAATGTCTCTCACGCTTAGAATATTTAAATTATCTAGCTGAAACTGGTCTTAAAATGTTCTATAGGATTATCTCTATATTCTAATATATAAATCTGACTGGTTACTGACTCTAACTGGGTGTAATAAAAACTACGTAATTTAGAAAATCGATATTTCCTAAAAAAAAACATTGAAGTTACAGCTTTTAAATATGCTTTAAAGGATTCTACGTTCAATTTCCTATGAGGTAGTGACCCTCTTTAATTGTAATAACGGTTCTTTAACAGCCTCTTTCATGAAGTTTCAATTTCCTCTGATTTGTTTAGTTGCATTAGTTTTGGCAGGGCTTAACAGGAAGTGAGCAATTTCTTTCGAAACTATGATTAATTTACTTTTTCTGACCAAAATACTGTATGGATTTTAATAAAATTTGCTATGAAATGCTCATGATAAATTGTACTTTCTTTTGAATATAGTTTCCCCCCTCTGAATTTAATTGTATTCTTCTACCTAAATGGCTTTCCTGTCAGGCACATGTTTTATGATTTTTACTAAATTTTCTAAAAACAACCCTTAAATTTTAGCTATCTTTCTCAAACTTTTACCTAATGTGTAATAAAATTTTTCGCATCTTTTGAGCTATGAATTATCCACATAACTTGATAACTGTAACTTCAGGAATTTTTTATCTATTTTTTAAAACTTACGAAACCCTGAAAACTTCGACTTATAAATCCTTATAAGGTTTCAGATAAAATTCGTATCTACTAAGTTACATATTTCGTTTTACTTCTTGTGACTTAAAGTACTTCTGAAAATGAATGCAGCGTTTTCTATGACAAAGTAAGCAAACGCTTTATCGCAGCAATATTTACTTTACGTTCTGACCTAATATCACCCTTGAAATTCTTGAGAAAATGGATTTAAACAAGTTTTGTAATAGAATTGGTGCTAGCTCGATATTCTTTAAACAAATTTTGATAATGAAATGACAAAATTTAAGTTATGTTAGAAGGAGATAGAACAAATCCTAGGAACTACCGACATATGTCTATAACACCTGTTGGCATTGGAGTTCTGGAGAATATTATATGATCACATATTATGATTTTTCTAGACGAAAAAGAGTTGGTAAACACCGAACCAACACGGATTTCAGATCATGTGGAACATAGCTAGTCCTATTTACTGATGCAGGGTAACAAGTTAACGCATTTTTTCTTTTTTTTAAGAAAATCTTCGAATATACATCACATAACCGCCTTTTATCGTTCAATATATCGGTGCAGATTTGTGAATGGATACTCATCCGCCAGTGTGGTTTAGTGTGCTAAGGTGCCATACACTGGATCGGGGAGGTACAACCATGGAACAAAGAAAAGAGAGGAGACCACGTATGGGACCTTCTCCATACAACGAAGTGAAGCCGAGAGGAGAGCGATGCGTGGGAAGCTCGCCATATTGGTAGAGCCAAGAAACACAGGGACTGTATATATAACAGAAGAATTTCTTCTTTTTTAACCTTCGTATTACTAAAAATGAAGTTTTATGGGGTCACAATTATAAATAGCTTAGTTGATATTATCTACAAACATTAGAATTTAAGGAAAAAAATCTGCTAAATAATTTTTTATTGGAATTTTGTACGCCGAAACAGAACTTTTTTTCTGCCTAGTCGCAAAAAGAACTGACGGTCATATGGCTATTTCAAATAGATTAGATAGATGTTCAAATAGATTATATTTCCATATTCCATTGCGGTAATTTCAATCCTTTCTAAATCTTTGACGGGAAAGATTACAAAATCAAGAAAAACAGGTGTAGACAAAAGAAGCAAGTCCTACAAATTTTTTTAAAAATTAACCTTCAAAAGAATTCATGGCTTACTCAGAAGATATTGCACTGGTAGTCGCTAGACCTATTTAAATTCGCCAGCAGCATCAGTGCAAGGGGATTCTATCATTAACGTGGCGTCACAATCTGATGATGAATTTTTATGGAACTCGATAAGACAAAATTTTTTTTTTTTTTTTTTTTTGATATTTTGCTTAGTTCTAGGGATATACTGTCTCAAAAGTGAGGTGTTTAGGTCGAAATGCGGCTTGGAACAAAAGAAAAGAGAACTATGCCACATATCAAAAAATGTTGTTCTTTACTTTGAATTAGATTCGTTAAGCTTCATAATAATTCATTATCAGATTGTGGCGCCATGGTAACGAAAAAATTACCTTGTAGCCATACATCAAAAGTCGCAAGCTTAAATGGGAGCAGTTTTCATCGTGATACTCCTTGTGTCACTAACATAGTGATCAAGAAATTGCTAATAACAAATAAATAATTTGTTCCTTATGCTATAAAAAGAATATCCTGGTACAGGATGCATTTCAACCTAACCACAATTTGACTTAATGTTGCCGCTAAAAAGTCAAACGATGCAAACGAAGCTAAAGACATGAAGCTTATCGCGAATTACATTTCAGATAACAAGAAAGTGGACTTCATTACGATTCCTAGTTCCCATAGCACAAATTATCACAATAAATTTCATCACACACTTTCAATATAAATTACAACTTAACTGAAACACGTTGAATAATGTATTCGCTGCATCGCGATGTAAACTTGATCCACACATGAAAAATAGTAGGATATAATGGTTCTCTGCATCAACAAATTATTTGATAACACCGTCGTTTTATTAAGAGCTGTTAATAAACTTTTTAACAGGCATTTTAAATCTATAATTACAGCTCACATGCTTGCAGACACCGCGTTACAAACACTTCAAGAACAATAATTACAACGTGACTTACCTACGGAGTATTATTCCAGGTTGTTTCTTATTTATTCTTTATGTGCAACCACAGGCAGCACAAGATGGTATTATAAAACACTTTGAAATATCAGAACATGAAATGTTCAGAGCAGGGAAGGTAATAACAGACCAATGTTTTGAACCTGCTAATATGGCCGCCGCGCATGCGCAGTCAGATCCAGAGTTTACAGGCGGCTTCGCAGTTTTAGCGACACCTTGTCTGCTCTCTTTCCTACCTCCATGGGTACTACCTTCAGTCCCGACTGTGGTCTTTAGGCGGTTTTCCGCAGCCATCAAGGCGAATGCGGGGACGGTCCCCAATTTCGGCCCAATAAACTATACATTTTACAAACAAAAAATACTTTTTTTTTTTTAATTGGCTTTAGCCTTAGCCAAATTTAGCCAGTTACATTGAATAATTGAAATTTAGTATTTATATCATGCCTTTAGTTTTAGCCACATATATGTAAATTAAGTTAATCGCTTTCTTATTGGGCGCAGCGAGAGTTATCATCACATCTGCGATGTCTTCTAATGTAGACTGTCTTTTAAGATTGTTCGTCTGTATTCGCGGAGGAGCTAACATCTTAGCAGGAAGTGGTATATATCCTACACTTCGTCACAGGATTCGCAGTTCGGAGAATCAGAGAACTTCAGTAGAATTTTTTTTATCAATTAGCTAGGTGTGCCCGTTTTAACCTATTAAATAGCGTGATTGCCTTCCTGCGAAGATCCACTTCCTGGAACCATGGTTTTGGCGAAACGTGACTAGCGATGGCGCGGTACCACAGCCTTTTCCCTTGGGCCTTTTCGTTCCACTTCCTTTCCTATGCGTTGAGAGCCCATGAGGAGGCGATCATTCTGAAGTCGGTATATGGCACTGGAATTTTTTCAATATCGGGAACCTGAAGATGGCCGTCGAGCGGTTCTGTCGGCTAGCTCGTTCCCAGTCACTCCCACATGACCCGGGATCCATTATAGGCACAGTTCAATATCTCTGTGTGCGGCTTTCCAAAGTTCTCTAACAACCTCATATATCAGGTAGTTTCTGCACAGGCCTTTCGGGATGCCTATAATAGCCTGCAAGGCACTTTGGGAATCCGAAACATATCTTTGCTGTGGTCCGTACAGGACCGTTGTATATATTGCATGGCTCTCAGGATTGCATACATCTCAGATGAGAAGATTGAGAGTTCTGCCGGCAGTCTACAAGCTTCATAAACGCCACAGTCTGCATCGACCCAAGCAGCCGCGCTGGTGGATTGCATTACCATTGAGCCATCGGTAAATACTTTCCGCCATCCCTTCCATCGCGTATTCAAGGTTTCTAATGCCAGCTGCTTTAATTCTATCTGCAGGGTAGGTTTTTTGTCTGCCGGACCCTTAATCAAAGACAGGTGTATTCGAGATCTCCGCCCTTTGCCACAGTATCTTCTTCGCTGAACATCTCTTTGATCTCTTGTCTGTGTATATTCCACGGGGCCGTTGTCTGAAAATACTATACCAGGCTGGGTATTTTCTGTTGTTGACGTGATTTGCTTGAACTTTCGAGCTGCACCTTCCTCTGTAGGGGATGAGACTTTATGGACCACACCTTTAGCCAGAAGTTCAACCCAAATTTTCTTCTTCTTATGCTCAAAGGAGTGATGGCTAATTCTGCCTCCATCACAGTGATGCGGGTGAACTTTACAAAGCCTCTGATTATTCGCAAAGCTGCGGGTTGAATGCAGTCCAATTTTGTTAGGAGGGTTTTGGCGACAGTTTCGTACAAGAAACCCCCGTATTCCATTCGGCTCCTCAGTAGACAAAAGAATACATGACGGAATTCTCGAGAGTCCGCGCCCCAGGTCAGAACGGCGATGGCTTTGAAGCAGTTCAGGCGTTGCATACATGAATGCTGCAGTTCCATGACATGCCTTCTCCATGTTAGCTTCGAGTCTAACCACATCCCCAAGAATTTGATCTCATTAACTAACTCTAGTGTGTAGCCATTTAATGTAATTGCACAGTCATTTCCTTGTAGCTGTCTTTGAGTATACACACAAATTTTGCTTTTTTTTTCAATTGATATTTCTAGCCCCTTGTCCAGCAATCTCTTTTGTATCAGCTTCAATTGCTCCTCTAGTATTTTACGGACCGTTTGTATGTCGGGGCGTGAGATGTATACAACAAAGTCGTCTGTATATTAGAGCGATGATACTAGGCCCTTTAGGATGTTACATAGGTCTGCCATGTAGATATTGAATAGTAAGGGGCTCAGAGGGTACGCCCTGCGGTAAGCCTTGAAAACTTGCCGACTAATTCTGTCTCACTCCGCGGTAAAAACTGAATTCACTCTTCGGGCGAGGTATCGGCCACACCATGGGTAGGCCAATCTTTTCCATAATGCCCACAAGTATATCTATCTGCATATTACTGTACGCATCCTTAATATCCAGAAATGAAGCCACTAAATAGTTTCTTCTTGTAAATGACAGCTGTATATCTGTCACCAGAGTGCTGATGTTATCTAAAGTGCTGAAGCCTTTTCGAAAGCCCATAGTTCCCGTATCAAGTAACCTATGATGCTCCAGGTGCCACTCGATCCTGTTTTTAATTATTTCACTCACCAGTTTTGTCGGGCAAGGCAGGAGAGAAATAGGGCGATATGACGAGATGGCGTTCTTCTTCCTGTGGGGTTTACACACGGGAATTACGATTACCTCCCGCCACTGATTAGGAACATAGGAGAGGTCCATCATAGTATTGAAGAGATCCAGCATAGTTTGCTTCGCTTTAAGAGGTAGTTTGTCGATCATTGTGTAGGTAATAGCGTCCATCCCCGGGGCAGTATCATTCTTGCGTAGGGCGTGAAAAAGTTTTGATAGGTTGAAAAAGCATTCCGCCGACCCTGTTGGACCATCGCCTATGTTACTACTCTTGTGGTATTCCTCCTGTTTTGGTATATATTGAGGAGTGAACGAGACTAGGAAATCCTCCGCTGCTTGTCTGTCTGACGATATCCAATTGGTAGCATGCCACTCACCCTTGAACCAGTTCAGTTTCCGCCAAGTCTCTTAGGTCTACGCACCATATTTTAAATTGGAACAAAAACTCTTCCAGCCTTCTCGTTTGGCCTTTCTAATGGTAGCTCGTGCTTCAGCAGTTCTTTTCGTAAGTTCTACCAAATTCTCCTGAGTGGCGCCGTGCAAATATGTTTTGGTAGCCAATCGCCGCCTGGCGACAGCTCGCGAGCAGTCACTGTTCCACCATGGTTTTCTAGTGACGTCTCGTCTAGTGTAAGTTTTAACTTCTGGTATAGCCTCTTCTGCAGCAGTCTCTACTATACTTTGAAATTCGTTGTACCGACCTTGGATATCGTCGGTTGAACGTTCCCACTGCTCCAACAGCGTGCTGATCTTTCTTTCGTAATCGAGCCCAGTTAGCCCTGCTACACAACCACCGTCTGCTTGAGTGCCGGCGGACATATGGGAGATTCCAGTCTAAGGATAATTTGAGTACGCAATGATCGCTTCCGACAGTGTCTGGTAGCAGATCCCATTTCGATCTGTGCATTAGGTTCATCGATATGAGAGTAATATCTGAGGACGAATTTCTCTGACTAGAAGCACCAAGTTTAGTTCCAAGTTTGTTGTTAAGAACGGCAAATGAGGAGGCTGAAATGGCGTGGGCGAGCTCCATTCCTTGCACGTCTATGTAGCTGTCTTGCCATAACGAATGGTGTGCGTTGAAGTCTCGTCCAACCACACTATTTGGCGGCAGCTGATTGAATATAGCCGATCAGTCTTCGTTTTTTAGGTTGACTTGAGGTGGTTTATATATAACGGTGGCCTCTTTGATAGGCCCATCATAAAAGAGGTCTACGTTGGTATTTGGTGCCACTAATCTACGCACGGAGCTATTAATGTGGCTTCTCACCAAGATGGCTACGCCCCCGTGCCCATCTTCTCTGTCTTTCCGAAACATACTAAAATTCTTAATGTTTATGTTAGATGAGTTGCGAAACCATGTTTCTGATATAAGGACTAAGTCGGCCTTGTGTTCTGTGATGGTTCTTTGAAATACATCCCATTGTGGTAATAGGATACGTGCGTTCCACTGTAACACTGTAAGTTTAGTCCTCCTAGCCATTTTTAACTAACATATTTGCCGCCTTCGATGTGGTTCCACTTGGTCCCATTTCTTTTACTTCTTGTAGCACTTGTCGAACTGCTTCTTCCTGGATTTTGTGGTGGCTGCGAGCTTGCCCTTCGTCTGCTGTGCCATAACTTTGACCAATATTTTAACTACATGTATTATATTAACGATGTCTTCTCCTGACTCTCTTTAGTTAGTTCTTTGCTGGTCACTTCTTCAGTTTGGGTTGCAATAGTTTCCTTGGGTGTACTAACGGTACTTCGGCATTGCTCCCGATTTGCTTCATTCCCTGTGGCATCGTCACGGTTCTGTACCTTTTACTCTATATAGGTGGGAATTCTGCTGCTTTGTATTGGTAACTTTGCGGTATGTTCATCTTGTTATCAGTCACCAATTTTGCCTTAACCTCTTCCTAACGCTTGCGTTTAGGGCATCCCCTATCATTGGCTTTGTGATCCCCTCCACAATTTGCGCATTTTTGGATCTGATTTGAGAAACTGGGTATATTGTGTTCGTCACCACACTTCTTGCTTTTCATTTACAGAATTTGGACGTATGACCAAATCTATAACATCTAAAGCACTGCGTTACTGGAAATATATAGGGGGATACCTTGAATCTCAGTTAGAAAATCTCGTTGTTGTTGTTGTAGCTTTAGGGCGCGTCGACTTCGGGGTCATTAGCCCCCTAGAAAATCTCAATCTCCTCAGGCAAGTGTTGACTATCAAAGGTTATGAGCATGGTCTGCAGGGGTATAGTTTCGGTCTTGCCGTCCTTGAATACTTTCTTGCTGAACAGCCGTACATCGATAATCGGTGCCGACGACACAGCTTTAATCCTTAATTCTTCTTCTGCTAGATCTATAGGAACGAATTTGATAATCCCTTTTCTTTCTACTTGGTTCGCCGGCAGACCCAAATATTGGAGGAACTTCTTTATTTCAACGAAGCTGTTAGCAGTGCTGGCACTCAAAAATTCCATAGACATTCTGTTTTTCCCTAGCTGGTAGAGCCGTTTGAGCCCGCTTACCTTGTTATAAAAAATTTCCCCTATCTGAATTCGTATAGAGAAGAACTATCTGATGTGTTCTCGATTATTACAATGTACGGCCCCTCTGCCTTGTCACTGTAAAGCCTCTTCCGCATTGCCGGTGTGGGGGGATTCTGCTTAAATGCTACTTCTCTTTCTAGACTTGCCTGACTAGTTGTCAGATGGTTGCCTGAGGCGTTACACTGATGGCCTCCATCTTCTGAAGGTATACAGGGAATTGTTTGAGATGGGGACGCTAGGCTGCCAGTTATCTTCTTACTTCACCAGGAAATGACTCGGTGATCATCGCTTCTTCTCCTTTCTCTTACGTGATGATTCTCCTGTCTGCGGCTTTACGTTTCTTCCTCAGGTTGTACTTTTCTTCCTCGTCGGTGTCGTTTTGGTTTTCCTCAATTTTCTTCCTGACTGTTTCCATCATTTCTTGGTCACTCTGGTACACGGTAATAACCTCTTCTTTTCCCGGGTTGATTCCGTCACTTGCTTTCGCCATTTCCTCACGCCCTCAGGGTAGAAGGGATTGACGAAATATGCTCAGCCAAGGATGTATTAGCGCGGGTAGGTTGTCTTCTCTTGATGTAAACTAATATAACTGTGCACTAAATCACCACAGGTTCTGTGAATATTACTCAACCGCAGTTAGCACTGTTGATAGTCGCCGGGAGATGAGTCCGCTTCACTGCCACTCACACTCGCGCAGGTAAACACGTCTCACTTCTTGACTCGATCACACCGCTTACTTCCTTACTCGTCGGCTGCAAGCATTAAACTGAAAAATACGTTCTTTTTTTTATTTTTTTTATGGCTTTTGGCTTCGAGGCCATACAGCCAACTCAAGTGTATTTTGAATCATCCAGTGTATTTCATTGCTTCACAGTGTATTATTTTTCCAAGTGGTTCTAGACACAACACGATGGACATGACATAGAGACAACACATACACTAAACACCCATGCCCTCGGCTGGACTCGAACCGTCGACCTTCGGCACGTGGAGCTAACACTCTCCCCTACGCTACCGAGGCCGGCAAAAATACGTTCTTCGTATCGCACGCTAAACATAGTTACACGTTTCACAGGCAGATGGCATCATTTTACTTCCCCCATTAATACTTAGTATGATCTAGCAGTAAGCATGAAAGACTGGGGAGGGGGAAGAATTGTGGACTGTTTCTGGTGTTGGGTTTGAAAGCTTCAGCTTTTTGTCGACTGTCTGTCTTCGGAATGTGGCCATTTACCAGGGTTGTTGGACTCGCTTGTTTCTATTCTGTTAGCGTCTTGAATTTACTCCAAAATTTTCGTCCTTCCCAGTAATTTAGTGTTCGGCATGTATTTTCCCAATCAATCTGTCTGTGTTCATATATTATTCGTCTTCCTTGGTTATTCAGTCTGTTCCACTTTGGTCTGAGGTCATTGGTGCCTGTTCTTTTAATTTCTATGTAAATCTGTCTGTTTTGTCCGATTATAGTGAGTGCATCGTTTGGAATTGTTGGTTTCAATTTTTTATGTTTTCTTGGGAATAGGCCTGTCTATTGCTGTCTGTATTGTTTGTTCTAATAAATCACTTATATTTTCAATGTCTTCGTTGTCAATGATCTTCAGAGGTGCCTTCAGATTATTTGTTATAATGTCTTTGTACTTTGTCCAGCACGCGTTTCTTATGAGTCTAATGTTTGGAATTTGAGGAAGCGGACGGGGTTAGCACCTGGTGTTTTAGAGAAAATGATGGAAATGTGTTCACTCATGACGATTTCTTCTAATTTCTCGAATTGTATTTTGTCAGACTGTTGCGGTATAAAACGTGCTCAAGTGTTGAACTTGGTGTCCTACGAATGTCGGCCCTCCCTTTGGTAGTCTATATAGTCTGTATATGTTTTCTGTTGTAAGGAATTTTGAATAATTGTTGTACGTTGTCATTTCCTTGAGTGTAATCTAGGCAGATCTACATATATAATCTGCAATTCCCAAAGTTGTGGGTGGCAGATGGTGCTCAGCACCAAAACTAATCTCTTCGCTGAGCATTCGAATTCTGAATGATATGAGGGAACAAAGAATTCATATAAGCATGAGTGCGGCACCTTATCGCTCTAATCTTATCTTTCCAGTCATTGATACTCAAATAGTTTGGTGGGCAAAGTATTTCACCGCTCTCGTAAGTGAAAGTGGGCTTACATATGTTTACCAGTAAGTTCAAACGAAACGTGCGCCGTCTGTCTACCAGAGACTTTCAACCCAATCTATTAACCAGATCTGTGACGCTTTCGAAAAGCAAATGGTCACGAATCGAGAAGCTCTTCTCTGTATTTTCTCTATAATGTCAATCAAACCCTTACGAAACGGATCCCAAATTGCACAACAGTAATCCAAATGTGGACGCACAAGAGATGTGTACGCTATCTCAAGTTTTCAAAATTCAGCTTTTGAATCGCAGCCAAGAATTAGCTCTACTTACGACCGAATTAATGTGCAAGTCCCATTTTACTTACCTTTGTACTGTTACGCCAAAATATTTCACAGTATTGACCATATCAATAAATGAACTGTATACTTTGTATTTCTGAACAATCGGTTTCTTTTTGTTAGCTGTGCACATTGCCTCGCACTTTTTACAATATATTGTAAGTTGATATTCGTCGCACTATGCCGATATAGCATATCGATTACGCTGAATTCCTAAGCAATCGTCCGAATTCCTTACTTCCCTATGAATGACTGTATCATCAGCGAACAATCTAATACTGCTATTCACTTTGTCTCCGAGATTATAAAAATCAAGAAAAGGAGTGGTCCTATTACACTTCCTTGAGGTACTACCGATTCAAAATCTAGATTAGAAGAGGTTTCTCCTTCAACGACAACATACTGCGACCGACCAGTTAGAAAATCCTTTATCCATTCACAAAGCTGATTAAATATATCGTATGCTTGACTTATATCCGGTTTTAGTGAACGTTCTGTACCAATAACGATATCCGCTTCTGTGCTACAAATAACTCTTTCAAGTTCTGGTTGTTTGTTACAAACACTTCTATAGTTAATTACGAGAACTTTTAGCTGCCGATATTTCTCTTAAGTTCCTCCTACATTCTGGCGTTACATCTGATTGGGTTGCCCGTAACTGTATTTCGTGTTCCGGGTTTTTCTCACTCATCCTTAAAAACCTCCCCGTGTATTCCACACGGCCCCTGCCACACATGTACCCGATTCACGTGGGTAGTGCACATCTCACCTATTTAGGGGAACCCAATATAACTCAACCGAAGATCTACAAGTCTGTAGCCAATAATATCACAGAAACGTCGTAGTCTCTGGTTTAGCCCCTCAATATGGCTCTGAAACAGAGGTCCACAATCATCTCTGTCTACGATGCTATAGATGGTTAGCTCTGCCGATATCTTGCGTCCACTGGCCACAGAGTTCATCCTTTCAGCCAGCCGCCAAGAATGAGAGGATAACTTCCAACCCAAGGAGGCATGCATCATTGGTGCCGTCATATGCCAAAATCTGTAGTAGGCTACACCCCCTCCATTCTATGGCATCAGGGATGGGTTGTTCCACATCTTGGATCAGACCACCTGGAATACACACCGAATGGAAGCTCGATTTCATCCTCGAAGAATCCGCCATTTCCCTAAGGGGAACTGTAAACCGCTTAACAGTAGACTAGACTACGAGAATCCCCTTCTGCGATTTCTTAAGTTTAGATAGTGCATTATAATAAAGTTCTTAAACTAACTATGTAGCGTAGAAGGCTAGACGGCAGGTTATCAAGTGATGGATTGTAGACGCAGGTCACCAGTACGTCTGTGTTCTTGTGTCTCGGTATATTGACCATTACTGCCTTCGTGCTGTGTTTCGTGAAGGAGGGGTAGCTTTGTAATCTAGCTTCGTCATCTGTCTTGTTCCACATCTAGGCTGCTCCTACAATGTGAATATTGTGTTTATGGATGCAGTGAGTAAGTAATGTCTTCTGACTTATGCTGTGTTTACATAAAGGAGATTGTTTTTAGTTCTTTCGTCAATTTTGATGCTTCAGTGAATTTGTGCTTTGTATTCCGTTATGGTTTTGTCGTTTTCTGAAATTATTGACGGTCACAGAAACATAGGCGTTGATTTGATTGATTTGTATATCTTCTTGATACTGCTGCCTATAAACCTATTTGAGAGATCCTCCATCATTTCCTTTCTTCTTTCATGGAAGAGGTTTAGAACGATGACACATTTTGTACTTTTTGTTGGCCTGTAAAGGTGTGCGTCACTAGGTTGGCGCATGGAGTGAATTTAATAGGCATTTTTTTCTCCCCATTTATTCCTATTTATTGCTAAAATGTCACAATGAATTAAGTGGCATTTTTTTCCTTTAGGCTTTACGATTCGTCGAGGTCCTCACAAGCAGTAAAGAACTGGGAGTTAGAACGGGAAGGAATTCGGCCATGGCGTTTAGAGGGGACGATCCTTGTATTGGAGTGAATTCGTGAATCCATGAAAAACCTAAATCTGGAGTCGGACATGGATTCGAACCTACGTCCTCGCGAATGCGAAGCCTGAGCGTCACTACTCACCCACCATACTCGGGAGAACATTCTCAAATATTATTTTAAATTATACCAATATTCAAGAAATTATTTTATATATTTTCATTTGTTGCTATGGAATAATTTTTATTATTTAAAAAACTTTTTTATTTTATAAATCTTTAAAGCGAAAAAACTTATGTAAATAAAATACACGAAACAGCACGATAGAGAACATGCGGCTGCAGCGTGAGAATTCTGCGCCTTCCGTTTGCTCCACCACGTCTGCTCGCAGCTTCATCATTATCATCATTGGCCAAAGCATCTTCGCAGATGGTAGTCGTAGTGACTTTAAAGAAATTCATGTATTGCTAGGGTTGAGTGGACCACATCTTCTTTTGGATTGAGTAGTCCAACAAAGGCGCGACATATCTTGCCAAATCTGTTGTACGCGAAATTGAAACGCACTATCTCATAACCATCAATTTTCACATGAAAAATCTCGGAAACAAAGGCTCGGTAAGATGAAAATACAGGTGGTGTTACTATGGAGTGCTTTCCACACTTCCACCCAAAGCTCTTGGCCCCACTATTTTTTTTTTATTTTTTTTTTTGTGTGTGTCGCTGCCTCAATGGTCATGTTTGTGTAGTCCCGCAAGCTTGGTTGCCCTACTACTACATGTCGCTATGTTGGGATTGTGGGATATTTTGGGGACACTTTTTAATGCGCTTTAGGGGGAAAATGGGCTGTGGGCGCCTTAGGCGCCCTTATGTCAAAAGCCCCTCAGGTTTCGTGTTTCAGGCGGGGATCATCGTCGTGATCAACTGCGTTAGCAGTTGGACGATTGTCCCCAGATGGCTTTCTCGTTGAGCTGCGTGGCTGCAGCGCCAGAGCTGCGGATGGCTCGCTTTTCTGTCGGAACCAGCTGTTTATCGCGGGTGTCTGGTTCGTGTGACGTCGGTGTGTGGTCCTACTAGCTTGGGTGGCTGTCCGGCCCTCCGCTCCTGTTGCTGGTCTGGTGTGGTCGGGTTGGGGTGCTCTACTGTCTCCCTCGGCACGAAGTTGCTTCCTCTCTGGGCAGCCTCCGTAGCAGGCGGCGTGGTCAGCACCACAGTTTGCACACGTTGTCGTGGTATCACGCGGTCGTGAGCAAACCGTGGCGCTGTGGTTTCCGCCGCATCGCACGCAGCGTACTTGGCTCCGACAGTCCTTTGCCAGTTGCCGGTAGCGCTGGCAGCGGAAATATTGGAATATTGCGGCCGACTTCTTTCAAGGTCGCCCAGCCTGTTTGCTGGTTACTCGACTGGCTGGCTGCACCGTGTCAACCTTCGGATCGGAACTCTGCTTGGCGGCTGAGCAGGGCATGGACTCTGTTCCCCCACGTTCCTGGGTTATGGTGGTGGAGGCGGGCTCCTGGCTACCAAGACGTTCCACGGCCGACTTGATGTCATGCTGGTTGGGGCTGGTTGCTAGGTACCCGGCGAGTGCCGGCCAGCAGCTGGTCGGGATGGTAGTCAGCTGGCGGAGCACCTTCCTCATGGCACCGTGGTGTGTTGGTGGTCCAATGTCCCTTCGCGGCTGGTTGACTGGTTTTGGGCCAGCTGCTTGGTCCCTTCGTTACTTGGTGTGGTGGGCGACGGGTCCCCTCTGCTGCCCGGTGTGACTGGTGCCGGCGATGCGAAGAGCATGTAGTACCGGTCGCAGTCGAAGCCTTCGGCGAAGATGCAAGGGAATGGTACTCGTTGCGACCAGTCCTTCCCTTCATCGACAACAGGCTTGGCGAGGCGCGGGTACTTGTCGTTGCAGAGTGTACGACGCATTTGTTTGGTTGTGGCGGGAATTTCCCAGACATACACTCTGCTTCAGACTCGCAACCTTTGCTCGATTTTCCATGGCCCTCCTTTCTCGGCAAGGAAGTTCTCGAGTTCTTGGGTGTAAAACGCAGTGCCTTGATGCGGAACCTCTGGTTCTCGTTGATGCATTGGAGATAGAGTGGGTAGCCGACTTCATACTTGTGGTCGTCATCCACGATGGTTGACTAGGAGGCTTCGGGCGTTTCCGCCCACGGTGTGTCCTGGCCGCTTGAGGAGTAGTACGAGTCCCCGCTGTGATCTCCTGACGCAGAGAGGCTCAGTGTGGGGCGCTCACTGTCCGTGAGGAATCATGGCTCCTCGGGGCCGTCCGCTCACCGCCGCCGTGTGGCAGTGACTGGCCGTCAGGGCTGCGTGCTCCCGGGAGTGCAGGCTCCTCCACACTGGGAGTGCCGGCTCGGGTCAACCTTCCGCCACCCCTGCGGGGCGCGGACTGCCGCGGCGCGTCAGTTCGACCAGGAGCTGGCAAGGCTGCTCCCGTGGCACCCCCCTCCCCGACCGGAGCGGTCCGGAGTCGACCGGCCTCCACTACCGCATGATGGAGACTGAGCTCGGGCGCTCTGCGCGGTGAGTATATATCTCGTGGCGCTCGTGGTGCCGCCTGGTGGCGCGTGGGCGTATCGTCCGGCGAGAGTGGGTGGCGCTTTCTTCCCATGGTGCGCGCGACGCCTTCCCGCTGACGACAAACTTTGCACTGTGGCCCACTATAGCGAGCTCCCAGTATTAGTGCAAAAGGAAGGTTTGGAGATCTGTCTGTAAGTCACCGTAAGGTTGGATCGGTACTGAGGTGCACGTGTTTGCATACCCTGGGTATTTCATTTTAAGACAGTCAGCATATATCTGTTAGTTAATACGATGATATCTCGCGTATTCGCTGCGATTGTGTTAAGTTTGTGTTGTTCCAGTCACCTATAATAAGTTCTTATTTCTCTCATATTGGATGCACCGGTCATCCAACAACCGTGATAACAACGAAAACCGTTATTGCCGTTGACGATGTAGACCGAAAATAGACTGAGTGGTTTTCATCTAGACCGTCGAGACAGCGGTTCATTATATTTAGCTATAAATTAATCTCTTAGGCACTAAAATGTTTTTAAATCTAATTCTAGTAGTCAAGGTAATATTCAAATATGGCATTAGTAAATGACAAAATAATCTGCCTACCAAGCACTTGGTACTTGAATACAAGAAACCTAAATAAAAATAGAAAATCACATTGAGTGTTAAAAAAAGAACCGTTTTGTAAACAATCAATCCTTTCTTATTGAAGAAAGCTCTGAAGAAACAAATATTATTGATTGTTCGTCTCCAAATTTACATCTTAAAGAAGTACATGTATGTAGCCATCAGGAGAAACGGATCTTCCCAGTCCACGCAATGTGCATCATTAAAAAGTTTTGAACATTCGATTGTTTTAGAAGTCCCATACAAGCAGACGTATACTGATGCAAATATTTTATTCATATCATTGTTTTAAAATACCGAATAATTTTACGAAATTAATACATCCTACAAAAACGAAAACGTGAATCTATTTACTAACGAATCATGACGGACGACAAAATATTTCTTAACGTGAGTCAAATGTCAACTAGAAGGGTATGGGCAAGCGGGGCAATGCAAATGGTCGAGCTCAACTCATGCCAGGCCAGGAAGCGACAAAGTCGCGCATATTGGCACACGTTTTCATGCCTTATTTTCGAATTGTGGATCCGCGTAAATTTGTGGGGAACCTGACAAATTGTCAAATGATGCGAGATTCCGCTTTGTAGGCTTGCAATTTCTAATTTCGAGCGCAATACGATAGAAACTACGGCCCCTCGTCCACCGCAACTGCAATCCGACTTGGCTACGATGATAATTCGTTGCGTGTTCTTCGTCCTTTGCTCAACTCTCCTGCAATTTATGATCAACTCAATAGCTTGTCAGCTCCAGAATGAAAAGCCATGCCGTTCGTAATCGTAATGTTGTTCCGTACTGTTTCTTGAGAAGGCTTAAAAGAAGGCAGAAATTTTGGGTTCATCTTTCATTCCCGGAAATGAAATACTTTCAGCTTTTTTGATAGCGCGAGAAAAATAAACACTCATATGCTTTTATAGGATGTCCAAGGAACTGTTCAAGGAGCTGGCTAAGATATTTCACTCGAAAATCAGAAGAAAATACACTAAATGTAGGAGGTACATCGCAGTGGAAGAATACTGATATTTGTAATTATCAGAATTTCGATATAAAGATTCAAAAGTTCGATCTACAGCAAAAAAATTATTGCAAATGCCTGAGGATTTTGATGAAGAGAACAGAAAACACAAAATATGAAACAGTTACCAAATCATTTTAAAAAAATACTCATTTCAAAACATAAAGCATAAGGAGTTACTTTACCAAATGTTTGAATTAAAGTAAACAAAAGAATGTCACCTGTGATCAACATCGTGAGAGCTGTATGCGTGCTGCAGTTCATTAAGAAGAGAGAACGAAGTGTAAAAACAATAATTACAACAAACAAGGTGAATTTGGACGACTGTATTGAATACAAGCGGATAACATCACTCTCGTTGATGACACATCAAACACCCAACAGCTGCTAAACTATTCATCCAAATATTTCCTGACACCAAATGTGGCATTATCTTGGCAAAGGAAATATTATTTGAATAATAAATAATGAATTAAAAAAACATCACCTAAGTAGAAAATTATATGGTTCTTTGTTTCTGACAAAACCAATTTTGGTAAATTGAAACAATTGGTATATAAAAATTGTTTAGTTAACTACTTATTTCAGTGCGATACTTTTTTCCTGAAGAAAAAAGAAATACATCAAATGTTCTTGCAGTATCTGTAATTTGGATCAATATTTGCAAACGGTACTACTGCAGCTAGTGATATTGTAAACTGTTGTACATTTCACACAGCGTATAATTATTGTTATTTTTTGTAATGTACATACCACTCTTATCAACTTGTTTGGCTGAAGCTCCCCATGCCTTTCCAAAGCAATCCTGTTTGAATAATCTGGCAAAGTATAGGTATGTATACATGCTTCCACTATGTTAAAACAAAACATCTGATCGCAGTCTGACTTAATTTTAACTGAACTGATGACTGAGTATACACTGAGTAGTCAGATTTGACTCGGACGAGCTTTGGCACGAATCTGACAAGCCAGTCGTTTTTGAGGTGGTAGCTCAGGAGCTGATCAGAGGTTTTGTTACAGCTTCGCTGGTGGGCGAGAAATGAGCAATAGCAAGGGCCCGACTCTGAGATTAGTTACACAATGGGCGGTTTTTACCGCGTTGGTAAATTTACTGTCGCCAGCTACAGAATTTTACCTATTTACACGTTCAGCGATAAAAGTGCCGCTGCTATGAGGTGACTTGGTCATATTACTCTCGTTAGTACCTTGCTTTTGCAATTTGATTGGTTTCGTGTTGGTTACTTGGAGGTTAGGATTTAAAAGTTAAATTTTTAAAGAATATGAATAAACTGACAAACGTTTTCATTTTCCGTCGCCAGATAAACAAGAAAAGAAAAAATCTCCTTATTTGGATCTATAGTAGCAATAAAACTCACCTAAGGCGTTTAAGCAGAAGTCCTTTTATATCAGGAAACATTGTTTCACAACTTACACTTCACAAAAACACTCTTACAATTCACGTTGCTTTTCTGCTCACACATTGTTTTCGTATCATTCAAAGATACTCTTGAATTCCTACACTCAGAGATACTACTGAGCTCCTTCAGATCCCTTACTTCATCCAAAGGGGAGTAGAGTTTGAAGCTTTAACGCAACATTTGAGGAATGACACAACAAATTTGTCAACTATTTTCGGAGGTTTTTTTGTCATTTGACGAACTATTGGGAAACTAAAAGCATTCAAAAGAAAAATACCCAATGGAGGAATTATATTCAACCTGTGCTGGTCGAGTGTTCATTTGAAATTCTCAATAACAAATGGCGGAAGTTCCGCAGGCCACTCAGTGTTAGCCTGATTTTGCTACAGATACCGTCAAGGCGTGTGTTATCCTTTAAACTTTTTTTTTTTTAGAGACTTCTGCCGGACACTTATGCGACTTTTCTTTTTTAACCTTCGTTCAGTTTGTGTTTGAAGCTCAATTTTTATTGAGCCACCTAAATTCGGCACCCCTGTTGATTTAAGTAACACTTAAGAATTTAGGACTGTAGGCTATATTCGTCACAGAGGCTACTCTTTCTAAATATATTCTTCTCGTTTAAACCAAGAAAGCACACCCTTACTTATCTAATCGCGATTACATTTGCATATTCATATTCAGTACAAACTTGCGCTATCTGAGCTAAAATATTTCTCGACATTATGATTTCACTAACAATATATGTATTTCCGATTATGGTAAGCACACGTTCTACAGCCACTGGCGGGACCCTTATTGACCTGTTCGGTTTGACCAGTGAAGCTTACGGAATTAATGGAAGAACAATATATCAACAAGTGAATCATCACTCAGGACCTATCCACATCGATGACACCTATTTAATACCCAGGAATAAAAATTTGCATTGATTTTTTACGAAGAGTGTGTTTCATTTAAACTCATAGGAACGTCACGTGAGAGTTGGGCATTAATGCATAAAAACTTTATTTCCATTTCATTTTCTCTGATCCAGTGAGTGAATTATTTATATACTCTTGTATCACAAAAGACGCACAAGTTGAGTGGACAAATGATTATTTTCCAAAATATTTGTAGCTGGTAATGTAACCGAAGATACATTTGCAGCAACATTTTACTTTGCTTTTGCTTCTAATTTACAGATAGCTGGGGGAAAAGCTAATTTATCCTCCGACACATTTACAAAAGATTCAGCTTTCAAAAAAAAAAAAAAAAAAAAAAAAAAAAAAAAAAAAAAAAAAAAAAAAAAAAAAAAAAAAAAAAAAAAAACTTTATCATTAAATAGTAGTTGACTATCAGACTTTGTTGTATAAAACCGAGCGTGGTGGGTGAGTGGTTAGCGCACTGGCCTCGCATTTGAGAAGAATCCCCGTGCGGACATCCAGATTTAGGTTTTCTATGGTTTCCCCAAATCACTCCAGGCAAATGACGGGATGCTTCCTTCAAAAAGGCCATGGCCGAATTCCTTGTCTCCCGTCCCATTCCGCCTCTAATGACGTCGACAAGGCGTAATGCCTCAAGTAAAAAAAAAATTGTTGTATAAAATATCACGAAATGACTGTTCCATTTGTTTCGTGTTATTTACAGTTAAAACACTCATTGACACAAAATCTGGCACATCCAGAAGGTATGAGTAAAAATTGGCACATAGTAAAATTATGGGTAATATTGCAATTTATTTTAGATTGGCTGCAATGGAACAATTGAACTGCCACCAGAGGACGCTACAATCATATTGACGTGAATGGCTATAGGACAAATCTTTGTGCAGTATACTCAGTGTGCTTTTAAGGTGACCATTGGTGAATAGGTAGCTTGCATCAGCGATAAATTTGACCAAAGTACGAGTATACCAAACTGACAGAGTTAGAAACATGGCAGATTGTTGGACTTCTGAAGGGAGGATGTTTGTTCAGTTGACTTGCCCATCACCTGGTTTATCCTATGTGATGGTTTTGAAAGTAACAGCACAATGAAGGAAGACTCAGGGCAGTTATCAAAGGCTACCAGGTGGAAGGATTGTTTCATACATAATTTTACAACCAACATCGTCTCTTTCTATCATTCAGAAATGTACAGCAGTGTTATTAGAGGCACCTGTTTTCACACGTACTTTTGAAAAGGTAACTTTTAAAAGAAGATCTGCTTACTTGATATCTCACAGTCCTTTGTCCATTGAAGCCCCAACATTAGCAGCTTCTTCTGCAGGCTTGTAATGATCGGGTGGCACAGACTGCTGTTTAATACTGATGCATTTTCTTTAAACCATGTTTGGCTAGACTTGGATGAGCTTCCCACCTGGCTTTGAAGGAAGCTGTACAGCACACAACTTCAGATGTTACTATTGAGTGATCACCGGCAGAACTGGTGTAGGGCTGAACTTCCCTGGCAGTTATCAGAGGACCATTTCTGTGGAGGCAATACATCAAAGAGAGTCTGTAGACTTCCTTCATAGTGTGACTACAATGGGCCTTTTCTGAACAGGATAATGCCAAACCACATACAGCATGGGTTACTCAGGGCTGCCTTCATCTTGTTGACACCTTGCCTTGGCCTGCCAGGTTTCCATACTTGCTACATATAGAACATGTATGGGCAGGGCCAGCGTTAGGGGGGGGGGGGGGTAAGCAGGTCAAAAGTACTTGGCCCCCGCCGGCTGATGGGGGGCCCGATCACCGACTATAGGGGCCCTCAGGCCAAGAAGCCAATATTACGCCCATTGGCGCCTGGCTAAAAAAAAAGTCGCCCATTTTACCGCGGGCCCGAAATTCCTAGCGCCGGCCCTGTGTATGGGACCTGCTACTATGACATCTTCAGCCATCAATGGAATTACAGGGTCTGGAGTGGCAGTTGCACCAACTATAGCATAATCATCCGTAAGATTACAATAGATGTATCTATGACCACATGCCATAGAGTTGGAGGTTACTTTGTTCTACCTGATTTTCCCATTTTTTGCAAGGTTCAGTCTGTGTACTCAGTACATTACCCTTTTTTTTATTTTTTTAAAAAGTTTTAGTTAGTTGCCTGCAAAAAATATTTAAATTTAAAAAGTATTACTTTCTTTTTGTTCGTAATGTTAGCAGTGATGTTTCACTCAAGCATATATATATTGTCAAACCAGAAGCATAGTACACTGAAATACTGAATTGAGTGCAAAAAGAATCCAAACATAGGTACATAACATCTACAGTTTTGTGATTGTCATAAGGAATCATATTTACAATAATCTTTTAGTTTTGGCATATAATTCACAAATAGGGGATCAAATCCTGAGTTTTGTGGCAGTCTTGATTTTGTATTGTGTCTGTCTGTGTGTGTGTGTGTGTGTGTGTGTTATCTTTAGGTAAAACAATTAGTATATTGTTTTGCAGAAATGATCTATGTCAGTCAAATATGATCTCCTTAATCCAAATTTTCCTAATTTAGTAAACGGATATTGTTATGAAGTCAAAAGCATTAGAAAAGTCAAGAGATGCCATTTCGTAATATTTATCATCTAATGACTTTTGACTCAGTAAGCAAATGTGAATAAGTTTGTTGAAGACTTTCACTTTCTGAACCATGTTAAACACTGTAACTATATTGTAATTGTTGAATTCAAAGAGACTTTCTCAAATTAGTCTATAATGATTAACATCTCTCCTATAATATAATTTTAGAGACTTGGATAATAACCCAGCTGTGAATGGGCAATTTATTTTATGTCGGTATCAGGAGTTGCAACAGATTAGAATCATGCCTTTAAGAGAATACTGGTAAACTTAACACTATATTTCCTTCTTTTGAACAATTTTATTATTTTTATAAATGCTTCCAATGTTGCCTGGAAGATGAATACTTAATCTAGGTTTACACTAGTTTTTATTATTATTATTCACAAAAATTAGAGATGTAAATTTTAATATCTATTGGTTGATATGAAGATATCTCACATCTTTACAGCAATTGCGTTCAGTTTGCGTTGCTCCAGTCACCTTAATAAGTTCTCATTTTTCTCATATTAGATGCACCACTCATCTAGCAACTGTGATAGAAACGAAAACCATTTGTGCTATTGACGATATAGGCTGTAAACAGATGAAACAGTTTTCATCTAGCCAACTGTTGAGATGGTGGCTAAGCTGTTCACATGGACTGACTATATTCAAGGCAGCCATCGCCTCGATCCATAGGGTAAGAGCACCAATTGTTGACAATTTAAGAAATTATTTTTTGTTTTTAAAGTCTCTGACCATACTACCGTATTATTCTCTCATGTGCTTTGCCATATAACATTTTAGGCTGAGGGAGGAAGACCCAAAACACGAAATACATTTATGGGCAACCCAAACAGATGCAACACCAGAATGTAGGAGGAACGTAAAAGAACCTCGACAGTTAAAAGTTCTCGTAATTAACTGTAGAAGCGTTTGTAACAAACAACCGGAACTTGAAAGCATTATTTGTAGCACAGAAGTGGATATCGTTATCGGTAGAGAAAGTTGGTTAAAACCGGAAATAAGTTCCGCCAAAACTTTTAAAGATAGCATGAACGTTTTTCGTAAAGACAGATTACATTCTCATGGAGGTGGGGTATTTATAGCTGTGAGTAAATTTCCCCTATGTAATGAAATAGACGTTGATACGATTTGTGAAATCATATGGAATAAGCTCAATGTTGCTGGGTCAAAATTCATCATAGGCCCCTTCTCCAGTCCACCCGATTCCGACATAGCTATCGCCGAGGAGTTAAGAAATAATGTAAACAGTATAGCTAGCCGTTTTCAGGATCATGCTATGATTCTAGAAGGCGACTTCAATCTGTCTTATATTGACTGGCGTAATTACATTCACATTACAGGTAGCAGGGATAAGGCAGCTTCTGAAGTAATTCTCAATTTGTTGTCAGATAATCATCTCGAGCAACTAGTTAATGAACCTATGCAGTGTCATAACGGTAGCGAAAATATTTTAGATCTGCTGGTTACCAACAGGCCAGAATTATTCACTGACATTTCAGCGACCACAGGAATAAGTGTTCACAAAGTGGTAATTGCGACTATCAAACTAATAACCAAGCGAAAAAGGAGAAAATAGCAGATTGTATACAGATTCAGTAAGGCCTCAAAGGAGTATTTTAGAACCTACCTGAGGAATATTACCATAACTTCAAGTCAACAAAGGACACCGTTGAAGAGATTTGGCATCGATTTATACGAATGGTCAGGGAAGGTATGGATATACATCTAACGAAGTGGACAATAAATGGGGAGGATGATCCACCGTGGTACACATGCGAAGTCAAAAGATTACTCAAGAAACAAAGGAGGATACACGCACGCTCAAGAAGGAAGGGGTGTTGCAGTGATTTAGAAACCTTAGCCGAGTTAAGAGGACGCATTAAGAATGTAATGTGTGAGGCCTTCAATGATTTTCATTCCAACTCTCTCTCTCTAAGTCTCACAGAAATCACAAAGAAATTTTGGTCGTAGGTGTGAAAAGTCAATTGTACCAATAGCAATATTCCAGCACTAATTCGTGAAGGTTCCGAGGTTAATTAAAGCCGCGATAAAGCTAACATACTAAATACTATATTCAAAAATTCATTTACTGTTGAAAATAAGGATAGTATTCCTGTTTTCCCACGCCGTGTCGAGTTGGAGATGGACTCATTTTGAATAGATACTGCAGGTATCATAATGCAATTAGAGCTCCTGAAGTGGGGGAAAGCACCAGACCCGGATGGAATTCCAGTAAGAGTATTTTCAGAGTATGCGGCGGAAATCGGGCCATTTCTGCCTGATACGAGGCGTATTTTTTAAGTTAGTACCGTTTTGCCACACCGTGGCTGCAGCGCTACGGTCGGTGTTCCGCGCATGTGCACTGGGTACCCGCATCTCTTGCCTACGCACTGACGCCATTACAGTCTAATTCTTCCTTGTGTGCGTTGTTCACTGAGTGTTTAAGATGCCTCCGATAATCTGTGAAGTACGGGTTGTTATAAGATTTCTTTGTGCTAAAGGCCTAAATTCGATTGATATTCATCGTGAGATCTGTACAGTTTACGGACAAAACATTATGAGTGATGGAATGGTGAGAAAGTGGGTGAGAGCATTTAAAGATGGCCACACAAATGTGCATGATGAACAACGGAGTGGGCGTCCTTCGGTCGTTAATGAAAGTTTGGTGCAGAAAGTGGACAATACGGTGAGAGAAAACAGACACTTTACGATATCCTCCTTGTGTGATGACATTCCTAAAGTTTCTCGTAGTGTTTTGTATGGCATTGTGACTGAGCACTTGAATTACCGAAAATTGTGCTCACGTTGGGTACCGAAAATGTTAACGGATGTGCACAAAACCAAACGTTTAAGCACTCCATTGACTTTCCTTGAGCGGTACCACAACGATGGTGATGATTTATTAAGCCAAATTGTTATGGGCGATGAGACATGGGTGGCATACGTCACACCTGAATCAAAGCAACGGTCCATGGAATGGCGGCATTCAGATTCACCCAAAAAAGTGAAGTTCAAGCAAATGATTTCTGCCCGGAAAATCATGTGCACAGTTTTTTGGGACAGAAAAGGAGTATTGCTTGTGGAATTTATGCCTTGTAATGAGACAATCAATGTAGCAGCTTATTGTGAGACATTGAAAAATCTGCGCCGTTCAATCCAGAACAAAAGAAGTGGCAAGTTGAGCAAGGGCATCGTTTTGCTGCATGACAATGCCCGTCCACATGTGGCTAATCAGACCAAAGATCTCATCACATCTTTTCAATGGGAAACTCTAGGCCATCCTCCGTACAGCCCTGATCTGGCACCCAGTGACTACCATCTGTTCCTGCACTTGAAGAAACACCTGGGCGGTCAGCGTCTTGAAGACGATAATGAGGTCAAAACAGTTGTGATGCAGTGGTTAAAAAGTCAGGTGGCAGACATCTATGAGGAGGGTTTTCAAAAACTGGTACTACGTTATGACAATATTGAAGGGAATTATGTAGAAAAGTAGAGTAAAGTACAGGTTTTCATGTAAAAATAAAATTATCGAGATATATTTGCAGATCTTTTTTTAATTTCAAAATGGTACTTACTTAAAAAACATGCCTCGTATATTCAGTAAATCATTAGAAGAGCAAAAAGTACCTTCAGACTGGAAAATTGCACAAGTAACTCCGATTTTCAAGAAAGGTGATTGAAGTGATCCTGGAAACTATCGTCCCATATCTATAACATCTGTTTGTAGTAGAGTTATGGAGCATATTATATCCTCGAACATTATGAATTTTCTAGATGATAATAATTTACTTACAACAAATCAACACGGATTCCAGAAGAAAAGATCAAGTGAAAAACAGCTGGCCCTATTTACACACAAGGTAATGAAAGTTACTGATACAGGTTCACAAGTAGATGCAATTTTTTTTTTAGATTTTCAGGGAGCCTTTGACTCTGTGCCACACAACCACCTTTTAGTGTAGCTTCGAGCGTACGGTATATCGGATCAGCTTTGTGAATGGATAAAGGATTTTCTAACTGGTCGGTCGCAGTATGTCGTTGTTGAAGGAGAAAGATCTTCTAGTCTAGATGTTACATTGGGGGTACCTCAAGGAAGTGTAATTGGACCACTTCTTTTCTTAATTTTTATAAACGATCTCGGAGACAAAGTGAAAAGCCTTTTTAGATTGTTTGCTGATGATGCGGTTATTTATAGGGAAGTAAGGAATTTGGCCGATTGCTTAGAAATTCAGCGCGATTTGGATATTATTTTGGCTTGGTTCACTGAGTGGCAACTTACGCTAATTTGTAAATAGTTCAAGACAATGAGCATAACTAACAAAAAGAATCCAATTGTTCAGAAATACGAGTTAAACAATTCAGTTATTGATATGGTTCATACTATGAAATATTTGGGAGTAACAGTACAAAGGAACATGAAATGAGACTTACACATTAATTCGGTAGTAGGTAGAGCTAATTCTAGGCTGCGATTCATAGGTCGAATCTTGAAAAATTGTAATGAACAAACAAAGGAGATAGCGTACAAATCTCTTGTGCGTCCACATTTGGACTATTGTTGTGCCATTTGGGGTCCATTTCGTAAGTTGATCGAAAAGTAGAAAGAAAGTACAGAGAAGAGCCGCTTGATTCGTGACTGCTTGCTACAGTCCTTATGAAAGCGTCACAGAACTGATTAGTAGACTAGGTTGGGAGTCTCTGGCAGATAGACGACGCATGTTTTGTTTTCAACTTATTGGTAAACATGTGTACTCCCACATTCACTTACGAGTGTTGTGAAATACTTCGTCCACCAACCAGTTTGAGCCAGAATGACAGGAAAGACAAGATTAGAGAAATAAGGTGCCGCAATGATTCTTATATGAATTCTTTTTTCCCTCGTACCATTAGGGATTGGAATGCACATCAAAGAGATTAACTTTGGTGCTGAGCATCCTCTGCCACCCACAATTTTGTGAATTGCAGGGTATATATGTAGATGTAGATTTTAACCTGTTTACATCTAATTCACAGGTACCCAATTTCAATGTAAGAAACAGAAATAAGTTGCACAAAACACAAACATATCTGTCTTTAGAACAAAGAGGCGTTAATTATTCTGGGATATATCTGTTTAATAAACTTCCCAAGAGTATGAAACAATTTTCCAATAATAAATATTTATTTAAAGACAAACTGAGAAATTATCTAATTGGCAACTCCTACTCCATTCAGGAATTTGAACAAAATAATTAATTGTTTTCAATATAACCTTTTGCAAAATTCAGTTGTAAAAATTAATATTTATTTTTATTCTCTTTGTTTGTCTTTGTAACATATGATTGTTTTCATTATGATTATGACTCATATTGTACGTATGTGTATTAACGATTACAAGTTTCGCATCCCAGAGGTCCTTCCTCAGCAGGGATCCATGAAACAAGATTGATAAGTAAATAAACAAATAAAGCCAATCAGTTGAGATAATAATCTAAAAACTCTCACTGGCAGAAGTGCAATTGCTGAACACTGATTGAAGATATATTTAGAGCAAGTGATTTAAACATATAAAGCTAGGTAAAATTAAACCATGTGAATTCACCCTGCCAATGTGCTTCTAGCCCTCAGGCTGTTTATTGCTGTTGCAGAGTCACCAAACTTCTCCATAAAATACTCGCTATTAATCTATGCCACCATTTTTGCTAAAAATGAGGGCAGAGAATTTTCCTATGAATGCGACATTATGAAGTGGCTGAAGGGATTGAGTATTTTTTATCAGTGGAAAATGCCATGAAACTCTTTGTTTTTTTTTATTGTTTAATTTTAACCAAAGGCCACCCTGTAAATGCTAATTTGAATTTGACTTCTAGATTCCCATACATTACTTCTATTAATTTAACTCTAGACGCACTTAGCCAATTAAATAATCTTCAGCTGTGCCTAGAACAAACTAGTGGCCTATGTCTAGCCTTCATTATTGATTCACTTTTAGATTAATCAGATTATAACTTTTTTTTAATCCCTTTTTGAGTAGCTCTACACAACAAACATATTAGAAGTGGGTGCGCAGACTTCTGCGGTTGTTGTCAATGTAATCTTGGTTGTCCGGGTTGAACCGCGTCAATTTGTCGAAACCTAACGTTTCGGCCATCATTTTGTGGCCTTCTTCAGAGTACTGTCACGGCTGGAGCTGCTGCCGCCTATATATAGCACCTAGGAAGATTTCTGATGTGCTTTTAAAAGTCAAAGACAAGAGGGAGAAGTTGCAGACAGCGGGCGTGTACCAGATACCCTGTAGCTGTGGCCAAGTGTATATCAGCGAAACTGGACGGACAGTCAAGGAAAGGCTGTGTGAACACATGAGGCATCTTAAAAATAATGACATCAGCAAATCAGCTGTAGTGCAACATTCTGCTGACAGTGGGCACGCAATTTTATTCAGTGACACCAGTGTATTGGTTCAAGAAAGCAGATGGTGGCCCCGGCGTGTCAGAGAAGCATTGGTAATCAAAAAAAGACCCGATAATATGAACGCGGACGGCGGGCTACAACTTGACCAAATATGGTCAGGAAAACGCGGGACGCAGGCCCCATCGGACCGGCCACGCTGGCGGTGGTAGTTTGAGTGACATCACTCCAAACGGCTAGCGCGTTCTTTGGGAGCTATATATAGGCGGCAGCAGCTCCAGCCGTGACAGTACTCTGAAGAAGGCCACAAAATGATGGCCGAAACGTTAGGTTTCGACAAATTGACACGGTTCAACCCAGACAACCAAGATTACATAAACATATTAGAAGATTATGCTGGGGCATAAGTTTTTATAGCTGTTCCTTTGGGATTCTAAATCTTCTCCCACCCTGCATATTCACTAGGCCTCGCAGTAGGAGACATCTTCCTCTCTGAGGAAATGAAGAATTTATTCAAAGGATACAGAACGGACTTAAGGAATAATTAATGGAATAAAACAATGATTTCATGCTTGATATTCCTACTTCAATTATAGACAGTTACAGAAGAGAATGAACCACCAAAGTACACTTGTCAGGTCAGTGGGGGCCGAGGTGATTTGCTCAGGCACTGAAATTTACCTACAGATCTTCATTGTTGAAGTGAAAGGTTCCAGATCAAAGTTGACTAAGAATCTCGCAAAATAAAAAATTTAAACATCTGAAAGTCTCATTACCTGTGCGTACTACCAGATTAAAGATAGAGTTTGAAATTAACCAATGATAAATGCTTTAAAATTGACCAAAAGGTACTCATTTACTGATTGGCAAAAACCGAAAAGTTGACCTACAGGCAGTGCTAGATTACCCAATAGGCATGATTAGGCACTAGCATGGAGCCCGTGATTCTTAAAGGCCCCCTGTGAGTTAGCTTTTTCTCATTAAATAAAAATAACTAGCTAAAAGCACGGCTTTTGTGGTGGCTTGCAAAGTTTTATTATAAAAAACATTATATACAATTAAAGAAATTATAATAATCAAAAACTGAGATTTTAGTTTGTAGGGGACGGGGGGGGGGGGGAAATAGGCACATTTATAATAAGCAATCTTTAAATATTTGAAATATCAATTTATTTAATTTGTTTTTAATCAGATGCAAAATTTCTTATTCAAGTTTCTTCCCATTTTCTACCTTTTAACATACTCAAATTTTTTATATTACTAATTCTGACATAAGAAAATATTTTATTTAATGCTAGTCTTTCTGAAGTTTTTACCCTCTATAACCCAACATATGTTAAACGAACGAAAGTTTCTTTTTCACCAAAATCTACAGCAACTTTATTTAATGTTAAACCTTGAGCTATATGAATTGTGATTGCAGAAGCTTGTTCTAATGGATATTTTTTTCTTGTACAAGCGATATTCTGTATTTTACAAAATTTAGTTGTCGGTGGAATCTGAACACAACCACTATTTTCAAAAGTTGAATGAAAATAATTTTCAAGACGAACCATTATCACTCATGGCATTACATATAGGTATATCCTAATAAAAATTATTACATTTTTTTGCAAAATAATGATTAATGACACATCTAGAGATAACTCTGAATTATTGGGGTGAGCTAATTTATGTTCAATTTCACGTCTAGACGTACAGTAGTTTTTTTCAAATGATTACCACAAAAATCTAAAAACTGTCGGCTAGTGTCGCTCGCACTAATAAGATAAGTGAAAGATTCTGACTTACAAAGTTTGTGGAAACATACGTCCAGATCGAAAAAATTTTAATGGAAAATTGATGAATAACATTATATTGGTTTTCCAGCACAGGAATAGTAATAAAAGAACGAAAATGTCAGCATTGTACGCGTTTTCATTAGGTATGAATTCATTGTGAGAAATATTTCTTCATTTTTACAGTCTGAAAAGGAAAGTTTGAATTTATATTTGAGGTAATTATATAAAATCTGTATTTATTTTCATAGCAACATTTTCGTACCTTACTTCCATCTTAAAGGAAAACTCTACTTATCAAAAGAATTAATTTTTCTTTCTCAAAAAATCTTTATTTACTTAAAGCGATGCAAACCTGACAGTGAAATTAGCTATTTTAATCACCTTTTAACTAAAGGATTACGTATGTTCATTGCAGTATGGAGAACGTTTGGTGAAAAAAAAAATCAAAGAATTTAATTCTTGACTGCGCATCCAACCCATTATGGAGAATCATAGAACATGTGTAACATGGACCATTAACACAAGGGAAATGCACCAGATGACTGAAATTTCATCACAACAATTCAACTAGTTACAAAAATTTAACTTCAATTTTGTTCAGAAATTTCCTAAAGTTTTCAGTTGCTTTCACCTTCAAACATTTGTACACTAGATACGGAACATTATTGTAATGCATATTTACTGTTAGCTAAATGAAATTCCCTTCCGAATGATGTATATGATTTCTTGTAGCAAAAATACAGATACCATACAGTTAACTGAACTAACTGTGGATGACCATTATTTATCTAATTTCAGTAAACAAATTAAAGTTTTGCTTTATGGCAACTGCTTGAAGTGTGGTTAGGACAGAAATATATACACGTGCCCTGCTGCTTCTACGGTACAAATTTTGTTCATCAATTCCTCAAAAAGTTATGAGCATCAGTGGCAGATTGAGTGTACAGCCACTGTGCTTGCATTACAAAAAGTCAGTAGACTTTGATAGGTGAAAAGTTACCAATATATTGCACGCATATCTCACAGAAACTGCTCCTGTTAAAGAAAATTGTCAAATAAAAATAATCAGCTGTTGTCACTTACCTTGATCGGAATTGTTACATAAAATTTGAATATCTTGATCGCAACTCATCATTCCACTGCATCAATAAGCTATGACACAATATTCTATAGCAATAACACAGAATAATGCCTCTTCTTCCACATTGAAGCACGCAGCTGACTGGCTATGGTTGACTGTAAAACATTTTTAAATAGTGGGACTCCAGCAAGGACTGGGGGCAAGTAATGGAAAGGAATTTGGCCAAGGCCCTTTTTAAGGAAGCATCCCGGCATTTGCCTGGAGTGATTTGGCGAAACCATGGAAAACCCAAATCTGGATGCCTGGACGGGATTCGAACCTGCGTCCTCCAGAATGGGAGGCCAGAGCATTAACTGACTGGGAATTCATGGTGAGAGGGGAACAATACAGAAAATTATGGGATATTTTTATGAAAATCTGATGATGAAAATAACTTTTGTTGAGTCACTATGCTGACAGAAATTAGACAATATTCTAATCAGTGGCTCAGTGATCTTGGGTACATAGCCATTATATTTGAAACTCAGACAGTGTTGTTGAGGCGGATTCCGGGTGATTGCATTGTATAGTAAGACCTCTCGTTTTATCAAATATTTTATGGTTCTTGTGTTTGGCTTCATTAAACTATCGACGTGCATGTATTTTTGGTTTGTTTCAGTTACATGGAAACATATTTCTCCCGTTAAACAGTTCTCAAAATCTCCATGTAATTTTGACTGTTATTAAGCTTTCATAGTTTATCATTGAAATTTTACGGTTATTTAAATAATCGATTAAGGGAGGCAGCTTCTTTGTATAATTACAAAACCGTCGCATCTACATTTACATAAGTCACAGATCATTTCTTTTTTTTTTTTTTGCAAGGTACATTCAGCAACAGTAGATCATCATTAATACAAAAAATAAATTAATATCTCTCTTTCCAGAGCATATGTTCATTTTCTCTCAATAATCAGTTTGCAGCAACGTTATTTTCAATTAAAGTTTGAAGCGTACCGATTAGGTATACCTTCCTTTTATTCTTCAATTTTAATTTTGATTAAACTTTATATCGTCTGTCATTAAAATTATATAGTTATTTAAATAACTGATTAAGGGAAGGAGTGGGATTTTTTTGTATAATTACAAAACCGATGTATCTACATTTACACAAGTCACAGACTTATTTACAAAGAACATTCAACAACCATAGATAATCTTTAATACAAAAAATTAAATTAATATTTTACTTTCTGGAGAGTAAGTGACTGGAAGGATATCCATCATAAAATGTTCTTGGTGTGCATGTAATTTTTGTTTCTATGATTTTCATCATTCATCATTTGTGTATTTCTCAAAGGAAAATAAATGATTTAGAGACTTTGTTTCAAAACAAATTTGAAATGCTACAAAATCAAATAGCAATAAAAAAAATACAAACTGAAAAAAAAAATTCACTCGTGGTGGGTTAAAATTGAACACCCCCCCCCTCCCCCCAATCAGCCCACCACCTCAACACACACAGCTAAACTGACATTATTAACAAGTGGTATTCCGTAGCGGTATAAGTCATTTAGGCACAATGTTTACACTTTTTAATCCCCGATTTCTCTTAAATGGAGGCCCACCAGACAGAATTGATTTAGGGCGAGAAACCACAGGTGACGTACTATTTACCAGACTTGTTCATTCTGGAATAGTGATTTCCAAACTGAAGGCCTCTCCCTGCCAGCATGCACAAATAAAAATAATTTATTAGTTGTTTGCAAAAATAATGATTGATAGCACATCTAGAATTGACTTTGAATTAGTATGTTCAATTTCACATCGTTAGGTGTGGCAGTTTTTTTCAAAAAGTGTACCACAAGGTGTGTACAGTCTGTCACTTCGCTTGCCCTAATAGAAAATAAATAAAATCATCCAAAATAAATCAATCAAAGTAATATGAAAACCATGAAAATTTAAAAAAAATTGTTTCATTGTAGAGTATGATAAATAAAAGTACAAAAGCATCAGATTCGCTGGGAAAACCTACAATTACTAATTTTCAAAGTACTATAAATTGTAAAATTCATTTGTTTATTTGCCTTTTATTTGTACTTATGAAATACAGATAATTTTTCAATAGCAGAGAGACACAAAAATTTTGAGTGCCTAAGCCCCATAATTTCTTAATCCGGCACTGCCTTTAATGACCATGATGACAGTGGCACACCATTTCCAGCAGTGGAACACATTACAGTTGAGAGTCATTTTCTGCTATGTGCATTCATAAACTTGGGTAATTCTCCTTCAAAGAAACTAAGAAATAGAAAGAAACAATATTGCCTCCTCACATAGACAAAGCTTCTAGGGCAGTGTTTCTCAACCTTTTTCAACCCGAGAAGCAGTAAATGGTCAAAAATAATGCTGTGGACCACTAACTTACGTGTGCCTATTTTTTTTTTTATCTATGTGGAAACTATTAACACCTGGAATATATTTTATGGTACAATTATAACATTGTAATTCTAAAAGCATGATTTGAATTCCTATGAAAACACAATTATGAAACTGGTAGTGAATTATTAAAGGTTAATTACTAGTTGACCACACTCTTAATATTTACCAAACCAAATAAATAATAATGTTACTAAAGGCTGGATGCTACACAATACCACCCACTTATATGCACAAAATAAAATAAAAGATCCTAGACTGTACAGATTTTATTTTTGTTTACTTCACCACTCTTATGTTACGAACCCTACCACATTCCGTAGTCCCTTACACCTATTTAAGACACTCAGAAAAAGTTCATTTACTTAATCCCTAGATGACCTGCACTCTTTTTGATGCCATCTGGAGATGAATAGATTATTGTAGAAACAATGCTGTTTTCTACACTCAACCTGGAAATTCCAGATTTTTGCCTGGTCATTTAAATATTCAAGGCTTTTAAAAAGTTGGGCTTATTGCCTTATACAGTATCAATACATTATCAAAATTTATAATATTCTGTTTATGGATCACCCAAACCATCTTCGCAGACTACCAGTGGTCCACAGACCACGGTTGAGAAACACTGTTCTAGGGGATGTAGCGGAATGTGACAAAAATGGCTGCAGCTGCTGCTGTGCTCTACCGATAGTGTTACTAACTATTTAAAGCTCCTATTCCAGAGCCCACGCGTCTGTCCAGGGCATTGTGAGATAGAACAAAGTTGTCACCAGATGGCACTAGCAAAGTGGACCTCTCCTAGCATATCTGTGTGAATACGTCAGAGAGCATGCACTATTTGAGACATCTGGCCTCTGTCTCCATCACGATTTAATAGTTCATCGATGTGGCCAACAAATGGTATTCAATATTTTTCTCAGTTGTCGTGTGTTAGAGAATGCTGCATTTATAAATATTTATTTTTCTTTCTCTACATTTATTTTTTAATTTATTTATTCTTGATTTGAAGGTGATGACATGTCACAGTGTCACTACATCTATGTCAACTTATGATGATGATTTAAAAATATGATGCATGAGGTTTTTAATGATTTCCATTGTAATTCACTTTATAAAAGCCTTGCAGATGTAAAAAAAAAAAAAAAATCCTATATAAGAAAAGTGAGCTGCAATCTCAGCAGTATGCCAGCACAAATACACAATAGTTATGAGATTAATGAAAGCCATGATAAAGTAGACATACTGAACACAGAATATACAAAGTCACTCATTAAGGAAAGATTTTATACCAGTTTTTCTACATCATGTGTACTTTGAGATGTATTCAGTACAAATTGACACTCGAGATATTATAAAACAACTGGAGTTGCTGAAGTGGAGAACACTCCAAGTCCTGAGTGGATCTCGGTAATATTAGTCTCACAGTAATCAACTGAAATAAAACCCTTCATGATTGATACATACCCAGTAATAGTATTACCAGAGTAATAAACTGAAATCAAGCCCTTCATGATTGATATATACTTCGAATCACAAGGAGAAAAATAAAAAATCACATATGTAATATGTAAAGAGAATTCTGGAGTGCCAAAGAATTATGAAGTATATACAAAGAAGATAGCATATAGTTTTCTCTTACACCCTCATCTGGAGTACTGTTGTGCTATACTGAATCCACACTGCTGGTTCAGTTAAAGAAAGATACAAGGAATGTAATCTGCCAACATACGTTATTCTTGAAGATTATTGAAGCCTTTCAATAAAGTGAACAGGCAATAGTTTAGAGTGCAATATAAAAACAGCAACACCACCTAATAAGATAAATTGAAGCCACATGTCAACAGCAAAACCATTACTGACTTTTTCAACAATCAAAATTTCTCACAGCTAGAACTGTGGAGTTAGGTAAGAGTTGCATATAGGAAATAAGTACTTATTACAATAATAACAATTAACACGAGCTGTAACTTCTGCTTAAGTTGGGAAATAGATTCATAAAGGAAATGAATACTCATTACAGTAATAACATTCATCATTGGCTGTAACCTATAACCTATAACTTTATAACAGGGTAGTAAATTATGGAAGTTGCATCTGATTTTTGAAAGAAAATGTATGACTAGCATTACAATGAGTTGTATCAAATCTCATTTTTAGAAAATGACGAACATCTCTGAGAGTTTCAGGTCACGTAATTCTATGATGAACAGAACACAGAAAATCTTAGAACCATTACAATGCTATCTGCTATGATGTTGCAAGCAGTGATTGACTGAGTCTCTCTGATCTTACACTACAGCCAGTCTCAAAACTATATTGAATATTGTTTTTTCTCAAAAACTTTTTTTATTCACTGATATTAATTTTGTCCCTTTGAAAGTTCTCCCCTCCAGATATAACACAATTATGTCAGTGATTTTTCCATTCTCCAAATCATTTTTGGAATTCCTTCAGTGATTCTGTCTGTATATACTCAGTATTGGCAAAACATTGTCCTTACATGGTTCTCTTTAGTTTTTGGAACAGGAATAAGACACAGAGGGCCATGTGCTGTGAATAAAGCAGTTGAGACATTATGACAGCGTTGTTTTTGGAAAAAGTTTATGAACAAGCTATGAAGTGTGAACAGGTGCATTACTGTGGTGCAATGGCCATAAATTATTTCACCACAAATCTGGGCATTTTCTTTGAATTTCTTCATGCAAATGGTGTAGAATTTCCAGTTAATACTACTCGTTGACTGTGCAATCTGGTAGCAAGAGTTCATGATGCACTATGCGACTGAAAATGAATAACACAATGAGCACAACCTTCACATTCGATCAAATTTGATGTGCTTCTTTGGTTTTGGTTCTTCACGAAGCTTCCACTGAGACAATTGAGCCTTAGCTTCAATGCCATACCCATACACCCATGTTTCATCAGCAGTTTTGACTCATTTAAGCAGTTCTGGATAACTGTAGAATTCATTTAGCGAGGTTGAAATTCAACAATTTTGGAACAAATTTGGCTGCCTCACATGTCATGCACAAAATATCTGAAAAAATTGCTTAGTGTGAGCGAAATGATATGCCAACTTTGTCAGCAACCTATCTGATAGTGAGTTGGCAATTGTCCAAAATTATTCACCTCATTTTTTGATTGGTTGTTCATTTGCTGGGATGTCTAGAACATTCGTCATTTTCAACATATTCACAACCCTCTTTGAAATGTTTGTACCACTACTAAATATTTGTTTTATTCATAGAACATTCGCCAAAAGCAGTGTTTAACATTTTCAAATACTGCACTTCCATTCTTAAAGCCAAAATTAATACAAATTCAATTTTTTTCAAAGGTAAAAAATCACCAATACATCTGTAAGTATTCCAGCAGCCAATAACAGAATAAGTGTCGAATATGGCTATCTATGTCAACATACACTGGGGACATGTGTATCAGTGCAACAACAAAAAATTGTGGCAATTGGACTAATACAGCTGGGAAATTTAGAAAGCCATGTATTGTTAGGTCAGACTTTGTATACTGGATGGTGAATGCAAAATGCCAAGTTATAGAAAGAAGTCTTATGGACCATCACATCACTAGTTCTCTACGCATCTCATACACCAGAGATGTGTCTCATAGCAGAGCAAGGTATATGAAAATCTGACCCATAGTATATTCCATATATTTTACAAGACATGTAGACAAGACAAATCTCCCTATTAACATATATGAATCCACAAACTCCTAAAATTACTTGTAACATTTCATTCTGTAGAAGTTGTTTAATATACACCGACTACTGCTGCCAGGCCCACCATATACAGGTGAGCACGTCCAGGGGGGCGGCAAAACGACCGCCGGTGCCAATAGTTGGCCACTCAGCCAGGGACCAGGTGTTAGCAAAATCGTCTGAAGGGCAGCGATTAACATTCCAGCGATCTTTTTTTTTTTTTTTTTTTTTTTTTTTTTTTTTTTTTTTTTTTTTTTTTTTTTTTTTTTTTTTTTTTTTTTTTTTTAGCTCTACTACTACAATGGGGTGCAAAATAATGTTCAAAGAGGCGGCTCCGGCTTGGAAAATTCCTAGATCCGCCACTGCCATTTAACAGGGGGGCGGCATAATCAGTATTCCACAAGGGTATTCAAACAGCTAGTGGTGGGTCTGACTGCTGCTTAAGTCTTCCTCTCTACTTTCATATAAAAATATAACATATTGGCCTCTTTAGCAATCTTTGAGCTTGAGCATAAAATAACATTGCCAACAGAGCTTTAAAGAAATGATTCACAGCTAAGTTTGTATCGGCATCTGTGTGTTATTGTGTAAGCCATGTACTAATGTCTGTTGTGCTATCCTGTTTGTAAAACATGTATTTTAGCTTGAAAGGGAGGATCAGTAAAACATTCACTTAGATAATTTTGAAAAAGTGCCTAAAAACCATAATCATGATAGTTGGCAAATCAGATCCCCCTGCAGTAGCATCACAGTTTGAGCTCATTGTTAACATCAGCTGAGAAATTTGATCACTATCAAATATAGATTTTTAATTAATGTTAATTAATAATTGTGCAATGACTGGTAAGTTGCTCTCTGGCTTCAACCCTACCCACTCCAGGTTCTAATTTTGAAGAGGGGACTAACCCCAAAAATTTCTATATGTTCCTTGCTTGAGTTTTTACTGTTCCTACACTCTACTTTCATCACCTGTGGTAATTAAGATTCCTCTCTCTTTCCTTATTTACTTCTACATTTATTAATAAGTATTTAAAACCAAAAATTAACACATTATAATTGAATTAAAGGAATATAATATGGACCCTTTTTTTAAAAAAAAGAAAAAAAGAAAAGAAAACAAAAAAAGAATGGGGATGAAAGCAGACCACCATTAGTATTTTACTGAAATTGTGTGACAAAATAAAGGAATGACAAGTACTACCTTTGGGAATTCAGCCAAGTATGTCAAAGTATCATAGTGGACAACGTGAGGTAGATCTGGCACAAGTCCAGAGCTTAGCACTGATATACCAGGTAACCTCAGTGAATGCAGGGATGATCTCTATTTTTTACTTGAAAAAGTATACATTACATGAACAGTATAACACATTAGCACAGAGCTGACATAGTCTGAAGACAAATGGCTGCACTCCTTTAGGATAGTTAATGACCAAAAGGTCTAAGAAAAGTAAATCCCCAATTCAAAAATAAAGAGTGGCTTCTGTTTCCTTAATGTGGAAAGAAACCACAATACCACAGACCATAGTAACACAGATTATTCCTGTTGATGATCTAATACAGTTAGCAGTAACTGGTAAGTCCCTGTGACCCTGCAGAAGGCTGTTTCAGTTTTGATAATGACTGCTTCTATTTGTTGTAAGCTACCTTACTCTCTATTTTCAATATTCAGTTAAAATCTGACGAAATTTGAGGTTAACATTCGATACAAGATACCATAGTTTAAAATCAAGATAACAACACTTTAGGTTCAGAAAAGTAAATAAACAACACATAGCAACCATAAATAAGAAGTTTCTAACAAAATATAAACCATAAACTTACCTAAATGAGAGTAATCCATAATAATTCTGAAGTAAAATAAACAGGTTTGGTTAAACAACCACATCACTAATATTCCACATAATTGACCACTGTAAAGCACTTTCATAATTATAATTTCACCATTTGATATTAAATTCACTAATAACTCGCAGTTCCAGACTGATTTAAAGCAGTAAATATGATTTTTAAAGTATCACCACATGGGTTGATTTCAATAATAAATTCCAGCACATCTAAGTAATTTCAGAGGTTTAAAAGCAGATTTAAACAAGCAAAATAACCGGCAAGTAAATATTCTTTAAGTTTCCAATAGCCATCAACTAATAAACAGAAGATATAAATAAATAAAAATCCGTTTTTTGGTGACGTCGTAGAAACCAATTTGCAATTTGAATTTCTCTCTGACTAACATATTTCACGAACTAAAAACTTTTCTAAAGCACTTAAATAAAATAAAGGTACGGTTTAAAAATAGTTTCAGGCAACAACCGACTTTAAACAAAAAGTGGATTAATTCTGGCACCACCTAGGAAATCAGCAAATTTTAGAAATTCAATAACTTTTGATATCCTTAACCGATTTAAAAGATTTTTACACCACTGAACTCAGCAGAAGCGGGGGAACACTTTGAAAATAGTATTAACTTGATATTTTAAACTATAGCAAATCCATATTTCGGATGTGACGTATCGCAATACTATAAACAAATGCGCTTTCCGACTAACCAATTTTCAAAATTCATTTACACCGGTCTGGAAGCTTTAAAAACAAAACCAACCACATCACTACACTAGTCTCGTTACGTTCTACATCTTTTGATTTTCTGGAAGCTCTCAGTTAACAAAATTTTTTCTAGATAGACTGTTGTCTAGGTCAGTAGGTCATTTTTGATAAAAGTAAGCCCGGACATGGTCTCGAGGCAGTCGGTCAGAACACCTCGTCGAGTTAACACGTAATTCGTGGTTTAGCGGGTTTGAGTAAGCCCGGCTCGCGGTGGCTGATGGGAAACCGGAACTTGGGCAGCATGGCTGACTGACGCCATTACCAACCTTAGAAATTTGAACTTTTCCACCATGTGACTGATCAATGTGAACTTTTACTTCCATTCGGGGTGGTGCGGTCTGTTCTGTTTCATGACTTGTGATCTTCGGCAAATGATTTTCTCCAATTGCCATTGCTAACTGTGACTTTATGTAAATTCTGTGAAAATTTTAAGAATATATACTTCAGTGATTCGGACTTCGACTTTTATTTCTATTTTAGTACCTTACTTACAGGGGGTTAATTCTGTAAGTGGCGGCCATCTTCATCATTACAGTTAGCATTTTCCAAGGTTTTTCACGGTTATAGAACTTTTCCCGAACTTTTGGCAATATTTTGGAAGACTTCAAGTTTAGGTGTACAAGCCGATACCCGACCCCGGTATACCGCTCGACCCTAACATTGTACTTTGATTAATAGATGCTGAAACAGGAATAATTGTATCATAGCAGAAGATACCAGATTCTATTCCAAAAGGATGGCACCAAATCTCTCTTATCCACCATAGCTCAATCCTTCAGGCCAAAGTTCTCCTTTCTTCAACCCTGATCACTTACAGTTTCCTACCCCAAACCTACCAGTCTTCCATCCCACCTCTGCCTCCTGCTGCTTGTGCCACTGTGGCCATGTCGACACCCTAATTTATGTTTATACTTCTCTGTGTTATTACAAAATGCATTTGTTTAATTGCCATCACAGCCTCTATTAAAGTGAGTGGCCTAGTATTTCAGATGGTTAAGGCACCTGACTGGTGAAATCAAGGTCCCCTGTATGGATCCGGGTATGGATTACGAGCCCTTAAATTGACCTTCACATCTAGCAAAGGTTTGCTCTGTTAATATGGTTTACAATAGGATGTTTTGAGGTTCAGATTCCGACTTAAAACTGTAGTTATCTTTTACCTGGTAGGATTACAAGGATAAATTAGGGTAGTCATGATAGAAGTCATGATAGAGGCTGATTGCAAGGCAAATTGAAACTCTGCCACTAGGCTGATAAATGTTTCGGGTATATCTCAGCCAGCAATGCATACACACTTACTTTTTTATCTGATATGGCAAATTATGGTTTGTTTCTGCAGCCTTCATTAAATCCAAAATAGCTTTTTATACGAGAATAATTACTAAATAACTATCTAAATCAAATTGTGTAAGATAATAATAAAATATTTCAGTTGTAAGGCATGAATATTCATTAATAAAGTGTGTAGGAACAAAACATTTCTTTATGTATACCACACTAAAAATGATCAATGAGAGCATAACATTTATCAATATTGGAGAATAATCTGTTCAATGGCACTGCTTTCTTCAGTGAGACTATAAAGATGATATGTGTAGTTCTCAAATTATCATTTAAATATTTTTAAGGCTGATGAAGGAACGAAAGTTTCACCAAAATATGAATGGCATGAAAACAAATATAACAGATAAAATAAATGGGAAATAATTTTTGCAACAAATATAACTTTAGAAAATTTTATTTAAAAAGTGTTTGAAATTGTCATAACATAAAAATGATACTTGATAACATAAATATTCATACATTGGTTTTATAAAACACAAAACTTTCTAAATGCTTTTATAATGTTCACGTATCCACATACGTATTGAACTGCGATGGAAATTTCGAACCCACCGGACTGAAGGAGGATCTGCTGCATTGCTTCCTCTCAAGTCCAGATGATGAGCTCCTTCAGGAATGATAACTGCTAACACAGTCTTAGATACACTCCTCAGTACTCCACCACTGGACCAAGGATCCAACAAACCATTGCTGTGAAAAGAAAAATTTGTTAATGTTGCAAAGAAAAAAGGAAGTACAGACTTTTCAAACTGTAAATCAAGGTACTACCTGAAAATAATGTTAGATGCTGCTGATAAGTCTTTTCCTCCATATGTTTTCACAGCTAAATCCTCCTGAGGGTAAACTTTCCATCTCTTGTAGCATGATTCAGAATATTTTGTAAAGTTCCAAGGTGATTTTTCAAACATATCAGCAATGCCGTCAGAACACACTGGCATTACCATTTCAGTACATGCCTGTAATTAAAGGAGAGCATATACACATACATCCATGAAATAAAAATATGATTATTATTAAAATAGAATGAGCAAATTTTGTTGCATCTAAATAGAGGAAAACTATTCTTATATTTTTAAATTCAGTTCTTGTGTTCTTATTGTCCTCAGCCTCATGAATCTGTCCAAAAAAATTGTTTTATTAGCAAGTCGTAACACCCTTTTTTACAGGGCACATTTTCAGTTTAGTTTTAAGATGAAAGATCATTATATGTGAAAGTAGCACAGGATGTAATGTTTCATATACAAACAAATTCTGAGCAATCAATTATATTGTTTTCCCTATGATTTTTTACTCGTAGATGATGGGGTAGATATATGAAATGGAAAGAAAGAAAATACAGTGCTGTCTCAACTTTTTGATACTGAAATCAAAGAATATTATTTGTGTAAACATGTGCTTTCCCAGTGTGTTGCTGAAATGTAATCACAGGTTTGCTATCAGATGTAGAGGTGGGCAAAATGACTCAATAATAAGAGTGGCACTCATTTGATCACTCAGTGAAAAGAACTAGTTCTTCTGAACAGTTCACAAGCTAACTTTAAATAAATAGAATGTTTATTTCTGTTTTAGTAGAACTATCTGTTTTATTTACATTTAGATGGATTTCATATGTTAATCTCACAGGTGATTAGTTTCATTTATTCTTCTATTTATACTGAAATATTTTTCACCACTTAAATGCTACCGGATTATTTTTGCATAGAAAAGGCCATTTTAAAGCGCCAATGAAATACTTTTATGGTTGCTGGGAATTTTTGAGAGGGTATTTTGATAATAATAAAGCATGGTGAATTTTAAATTAATTAATTTATAGGTACAGACCAAAACACTACCACTTTCACAAATCATGTTGCCTTAAATCGAATGCAAGTTACTGTTCACAAATAATATTACAGGCTTTTTTTCATTCAGCAGCAAATTTGCCCAGATTTGGAAGACTGGTTCACTTGCAAACAACATATCTTTAATGCAAAACAATGAAAAAATATCAAATAAGACATCATGTCACGATTATGTTTAAACGTATGGAGTGGTCATTTAAACACATCTGAGCCATAATGTAGGTTAAAAATATAATAGAACATATAGCACAATACAACTCAAAGGAGAGAGGTACAGAGAAGCTGATCAGTAGGTCAGTCAGACTCGAACGAACTACCTCACAACTGGCACTGTATCGCTGAGCGCTGGAATGGAGAGTGACTCACCCACCACCAGAAAGAAAAGAGTGAAGAATGAACGAACAGACTAGTTCTTCTGGATCTGTAGAGCGCAGGGGATAAACAATGACTGGTGTGGTGGTGTAGAACAGAGAACGAACATGGGTGAAGGGGACAGCAGTTGGGCGATGCATGGTGGACACTCACAAAGCTGAAACTTGATTGAAGTTAGTTCAAACAAGACTGCTTACCGTTCAACACTACGGCCAAACAAATGGCTCAGGGGCTCCAAGGAGAACTACTGTTCACTTTTAGTGAGCGACAGCTCACTCGCTCTTGTAGTGACCCTGCCAGCTTAATGATAAGAGCAGACAGGGTAAACATCCACTGGAGCCGTTAATAAGGGCCGAGAGTAGAACTCAGCCTTGGATCTGATGTGAATATTCATTGAAGGTCCCTACTGCAACACCTCATAGGTTATTTTGCTCAGTACATTCAGATATTAAGATGGGAATGGTGAGGATGACTATTATTATGAAAATGCACCACGTCTAATTAGCTGATTAATTCATCTTAACTTCTCCTATTCTCTTATCTGTAGTTAATGGTTTATTTAATCCTCCCCAATATCAAATCGAGCAACTAAGATCACAACCTCCCCTAACATTTTGATACCTTATATACAACAATTATACACATAACATGATTTCATTTCTTTTAATACAACTCTTAATTCTGCAGGACTCACATTACTTCAGTGAAAAACCAAATTAACATTTAGAGACTAACTTATTCTCGCCATTTTCTGTGTGGACTTGCATATATGTAGAATACACCTCTCGTATCTATTACACAATTTAGTTTTTGTTTTACTCCTTTATTTTATTATAATTCATAAGTGTTACACCTTTTTTCTCTACTCGCTACTTTAATTAATTCCCATAAATTAAATTCCCTTTAATAACATCTCTGCTGCTTATTCTATGTAAATGGGCAGTTATGCTGAATGATAATTATATTGGATATGTATATACATTTATATTCTTTTCTTCTTCTTCTTAGCTAACAATAATTATAAGGGATATTTTATCTGATTCACCCTATTAATGCTTACAATTTTTTCTCTTCCCCTATGACTGTTTAATTAATTTAGCTTTATATTCCAAATACACATGCTGTTACGTGCTTCCACTGCGCCACTGTTACACTACCCGCTCGACTTCTGACGTCACACTCCGTCAGCGACACACACAGTTTCGCTGATGACAGCAATGTCTCCAAAGCGCCAACCGAACTCTCCACAGTTTGATAATTCTCCCATAAACTCCCACATTTATGACCTCCTCCTCCATTTTGCGTAACCATACCCGGTTCACGTCTTATTAATTATGCAGTTCCTTGACCTCCCCTTTCTACAACCTTATTTGGTTCTTTGTGTCACATTCTCCCCTGTGCATGACTTAATAGTATGGAGTCTGTTGCTCCCTTACTTTTATTTTATAATCTCCCAGGGTTCTTTGTACTTTACCTAGTACAGATTAACATTAAGGATTTCCTTGCCTCCCTAATACTCCTGTTATGGTAGACTTTGCACCTAACTCCCCATAATCTTCTTAACACCCTTCGCCTAGAGGTTTTCTCTTGCCTCTTTTCCATCACCCGATACTGCATCCCTCTGCAATACCTTTATTTTACCCTCCATTCTTGTGACGACCTCCAATCATCTTGTGCCAGTTAACTAGTAATGTATACTCTGTTACTATTTTGTTTTTCCAACAGCTCCTCTATAATTCCAATGAAGACCCCTTTGTCATCTCTCTTTAATTACCGACTAACCTCAAAATCATTACCCGCTATATTTTATATAACTTACATCTTCCATCCATACTTCTTATCTCCTATAATACTGCTTCACTTAACCTACCTTTCATCTTTAAAAACATTCCTTCGTCAGCATAGGGACATTTAAGCCCACTGACTCCATGCTAACATGGGTGACAGTTAGTCATCTTTTTCACTTTTCCTATTTCCCCACAACCCTCTTCAATCTCGCCTTCCCTGGTGACATCATCTAACCCCTTCAATTCTTGCCAATTTTCGCCTCTCCTGGGCAACTTTATTAAAACCTCCCAGGTTTATTTTTAACACCGCAAACACCCCCACTAATTTTTTTGAAGGTATTTACTTGTCTTCCATGTTACATTGAGATCAATTTTACATCCCTCCTTATAATCTTCTAGCTACATTTTTTAACACCTAACCATCCACTCGTTCCACATCCTATGAATATTACCTCTAGAACTTCTCATATAATTAATCATTGGCCCTAGTTCTTTCTGTTCTACATTATGATTTCAGTACCTGGGTGACCGATCTACGCTCAGTATCTTTCGATTTCTGTTCAATATCCAAGATTTCGAGTAAAGTTTGATTAAAGTAAAAGGCTTGAAGGCTTCCTAGGCGTTTTGAGGTGCACAGTTCACCAAAGAGAAGCTTAACTAACATCAGTAGGCGTACTGGTACCTGAAACTTCTACGTAATGAGGTTAGAGCCGTTTTCGAGAAAACAAATACAAATGTGCTCCTTTTTTTTTTTTTTTTTTTTTTTTTTTTAAAAAAATCTTGTTAAAAACTTGAAAAGCAAAATGTTATCCACATGTGAAATTTTTATATATATTTATATATATATATATATATATATATATATATATATATATATATATATATTTATATATATATATCTCGCTTAGTTCTCGAGATATCATATCTCAAAATTTACACGGTTGGTTGAAATGCGACCTGAACCAGAAGACATATTTCGCCATAGCCAAGTTTGATGGTGAATTCGTATGAAACTCGTCGAGACAAATCGAAAAAAAGGAATTTTTCTGATATCTCGCTTAGTTCTCGGGATATTATATCTCAAAAGTGAAGAGGTTAGGATTATCTCCAGCCTGGACCAGAAAAAAAATCCACCAAAATGACCATGTCTATATGGTGGAAATGTAATTTCAATGTTTTATTTTGTACCTAGTGGTTGTTGTTATGTTGAAATACAGCCTGGACCAGAAGAAACGTCGCCAAAAGCACAAGGAACTATACCTATAAATGATTTTTGACATGCTATCCTCGAAAACCAAGAACATTTATTCTTTATTTTCGATATGTTTCATCGAGTTCTATAAGAATTCATCATCGGGTTGTGACGTTAATAGAACATCATCTGTGCTAAATTTATTCACTCTGATAAAACTATGCTCATACATGGCAGTAATCTCACATCTTCTGATCAGCATTTCAAAATGCTAATAAAACAATTCCCATAAGAAGTAACCTTCGTTATAAACATTAATAAAGCACAAGGTCAGACGATTCAAAAGGCAAGATTCTATTTATCAGAACCCTTTTTTTCATATGTGCACTCGCACGCGGCTTTTTACTTTATTATCAAACTCTACTCGAAATCTTGTACATTGAACAGAAATCGAAAGATGTTTTATAATTAAGGAGGTAGTATTTAATGACTAACTAACAACCACTTTTTACGGTCAAAAAGTAAACGATGATTACTTTATAAAGAAGTTTCTGATAAAACCATTGATAAATTTTTAATTATCTTCCTTTTTAAATGTTTTACAATTAAACTTGCAGTGTTAATATTTCCACGGGTCAGCCAGTATACAAGAACTGTTCGTTTAATTATTCTTTGAAATCAAAGAAAATCAATTTGTAGGCTTTCTGGGACCTGAATTGTCTACGAGATGGCGCTAGTGCCGTTTTCGATATACGGAGTGACAAAATTGTTCGTATTTTGTAAACTCGCTTTTTTGTAGGGAAGACAACTATTTAGGTAATCTTAAAAGTCAAAACGTTATCTAAATACCAATTTTCATCCAAATCATCACAGCCGTTTCCGAGATCCGAAATATATATATATATACAAGAATTGCTCGTTTAAAGATATAAGATTTGTGCCTCATATTTCTGCCCCTCTCTATAAGTTAATTTAATTTATTTTACTGCCCATTACTTCCATACATCCATGTTAAATTCCCTTCAACTTATTGATAATAACATTTAATATGCATGCAATCTCTTGTATTCTCCTATACTCGCATTCCTTGACCTCTTAAATCATCATCCCATCTTATTTTGAAATTTACTTTATAGCATGTTTATTCAAGTAATTTGATTCTTATATCTAAAACTTATGTCTAAAACTTAATCATGACCAATTACTTATATATCTTGTGAATGTTAGCCTTTGCAATAACTGAACAGTTTTATAGCAATATCTTAGTTGCAAACATGTGATACTTCATGTTACTACAATATGCAATTTCTTAATTCATCGTTCTTTATGTTTCTGAACTTTCATGCCTTGTGAATTTCTCTATATGAAGTGCTCTAATATTATCTGTCTCAACTGGCATGTTCATTTGTATTTCATTGCAATTTAATGTCTCAACTTAACCACCTTAAAGATTTGATTTAGCTTACGATCACTCGTTCACTTCTTATGATCAAAACTAACATTCTGGTTTTCTTTGATTTTTCTTTCCTTCCAAGTTAATACTATTATCAAAGAAATTCTTACATTATTACACTTTTCAAATGGATGAAGCTACAGGTAACTGCTGGCATGTGCTAATTTGTCGTGGTTCCCTTACTTATACAATAGTCATTCTAATAACCATTTACATTAATTCTGTCGTACATTCCTTTTAATGATCAACATGAACTTGAAACATTATTTTATAAAGCTTGCTGTTCCCAGTGGTTCTTCTTTAAATACTATAATCTTAATTAATGGGCACTGCTCAACCACATTTAATTACCGATAATTTCGTATACACTTTTACCCAACTGCTAAAATCAATTCAATAATCAAATAATTACTCCATCTTAACTTATCAAATTAGTTCCTTCATTCATTGTACTAGTAACAATTAGCATCGCGACATCACGAAATATTTTATTCTAGTTAACATAACTTCTCCTTCAGCTATTCATTCACGATTACAGAATAAATACATTTTATCTTTCAAAACTTCTAATATAATTACATGATAATCGGAAACCATTAAACCATCGGTTTACATAATATGCATGAGTTTAATTACAAAGATTTAAACAATTTAAAATATTCTATTTATTACTGGCATCAATTTTGATGGAACTTCCTTTTCACATTTACTTATGGTCTTCAGGTAGTTACAAACACTACACACTTTCACTTAATTAAACAAATTTGTCTTTAAGAATCTAGGATTTTCTCAATCTGCTTTCTTTCTATTTTCTTACAATCGTATATTTATAACTTATAATTCAAATCAAATTCAACTTCTTTACATAACTAATTTCATGGAATTATGCTTTAATTAGTAGTGTTACACATCTAAAAGTTAATACTGCTGCACTTTCCTTTGTGACTTAAATTCTGAGGGCATGAACACTATCTTGATTTAAAAAACGGGGCTTATTTGAGGTATTGCTGGTTGGAACTTGCGTTTTGCTTGCGTCTTGTGGCCTGTTTAAGACTGCTGACCCAAACTGCTCGCTCGGCAATTTCCTGCTGTTGCAGCGATGGCTCGCGTCGACGACCTGCCTGTTGACTGCTGTGTTGTGGCTACCTCCAACTCCGCTTGGCCGCAGCCGTAACCGGACCATCTACTCGAGTGACGTCTTCTGTGGGATACTGGATAGTGGATGTGGATTAACTATTGCCGTTTAATCTAACCATAACTAACCCAAGCTTTGTCATTTGTTTGATGCAGGGCTGGCCAAAGGACGGAAACCCTGCATGGGACAAAATATTCAGTGATCTTACGAACCACTTGCATGCCCTTGTGCAAGTGCACCCCACAACCTGATAGCCACAATTTTACCTCTTCTTGTAGTGACACTGCCAGCTTATTGATAAGAGCAGACAGGGTAAACATCCACTGGAACCATGGATAAGGGCCGAGAGTAGAACTCAGCCTTGGTTTTAATGTGAATATTCGTCGTAGGTCCCTACTGCAACACCTCGCAGGTTATTTTGCTCAGTACATTCAGATATTAAGATGGGAATTGAGGTTAAATTACTGTAAATGGTAGTTGCATATTTACACATTTATTTACATGAGCAATTACTGATGGCATATGTGAATATCTACAATGTTTAATTGGCTTTATAACAAAATGGCTATGCATTCACTGGTTCATTGAACACAGGGCCAAGGACAAGGCGAGCATATAACTTATGGGCGCCTCGCAGCCCAAACTAAATGCAATAGTGATAATATCTCTACAAGACTATGCCCACATGAATATGACCAATTGATTGACTATTTAACTGTCCACACCCAGCTATCGCAGTAGTGCCCACCTTAGTGTGAGACGCAAGGCATCATCTTCTTCTCTACAACCGCAACCCCGGCGGCGCCGGCCTCGACTCCCTCGGTGTTGATGTGGTACGTTGAAAGACTTTTGTAGAGAGACAGACAGTCAGATAGCTGCCCCCAGGGTTTAAATAGAATAGCCCCTACCTATTCCCACTGTATGGAGAGGACAATACTCCTTGCTAACCTGCTGTATGAAGTCACTTTACCAGCTTGCAGTAATTACTGACGCTTGGCAACTGGTGACTTACAAAACTGGCGACTTACAGCTTGCTGATTGGCATGCTACTTCACAGGTCATAGCTCCTATTGCTTAACTATTTCATGCTCGCCCACCCTGGATACTGTCTTGGAAATTAATATGAAGTATTTGGGCAAGTAATCGACCTAGATCACTACACTCTTTCAGAAGAACTGTTCAAATGAACTGGTTCATTCGCGAATGACACATCTCTAGTCACATGATGATGTAGAAAGACAAACCTCTGATGGTATGCTGAGGATGATGGCAGAGCATGCCATCGAAAGCTCATCTTTGTACAACATCTAGTGGGTAACTCATGTAGATTAAATTTCAAGAATATTATTCCTTAAGCATAGCAATGGTCAGAGACAGCAGTATTCACACTTTGAATATCAGAACAACTAATTGAGCATTGCATTCGTTTGAAAAATTTGATTGTTACTTTTTAATCTATAAAAATAATAAAATTTTAAATGGAAAAAAGTATGCACATTGAATACATTTTTGAAGAAAAAAAATGAGTTTTGGTTTACAGAGAAGGAATCAATTATTTTTAAAAAAAATTTATCTGCCTGTTTTGTTGAATGTGATTTACACTAAAACTACTAAATGGTTTTTCAGGGGGTTTCAAACAATGCACAGCCATGGGCCCAGTACTAATAAGGCATATTTTATTATGTTGTGACAGGGGGAAGCTGAGAAATTAAGAAAAAAAATCCTACAAATTTAATTGTTCCACAATATTCATTTGATTTCATTTGTTGCCTGTTGATAAAGGAAGTTACTTTTGTAGCTGAAATTTTTACTGGTACTGCTTATAATAAAGTCTAATTGAACATATGAGTGGCATCGTAATATTCAGAAATAAGTTAAAGTCATACAAGAAAGGTATTATCCCATACCAGATAACATTTAATACCCAAAGATATTGAAGATAGTACATACCATTTTCCTATGTAGTAGATGCTGCTACAATCCCTGACTCCACAGACTTGTGATTATTTATTTTCAATTTGTTTTTTGTCTCCCTTAATTTTTCATATAGAATTTACTTGTTTTCAATACAATACAATATATTCATTTTCCAATATAAGAGACTGTCTCTGTGAGATGTGGAAAGTTGTCAATTTACACATAAACAATTCAATAACAAAATAATACATACAATAAAACATACCTCATTCTACTCATGGGACCTTAAGCTGTATATTAATTGATCCCCCATTAAAATCTGTTCAGTAGTTTTTCCATGATGTTACATTTAAATGAACTGCAGGACTGCAGCCTGCACATTAATCAACCCCCCCCCCCCTAAAAAAAACCAACTATTAGTTTTTGTGTCAATCACATTCCATGAAAAATTTCTCAAATTTCACCTAAGTTTTCAATGTCATATCAAAAGAAAACATACCCTATTTTACCCATGACATCATGGGATGTATATTAATTGAAACCCCATCAAAATCCAACAAATAGTTTTTGCATTCAAAGAAAATTTTATCAGCTTTACATCAAAGTGAAACACTACGACTGCACATTCAATAAAGCCTCATTAAAATCTGACCAGTATTTTTGTTTGAGTTGTGTTCATGAAAAAATTATCTTAATTTTATCAGCTTAATAATGTCACATCAAACTGAAAAATACTATATTGTAGCCACTGAGTGTTGTGGGTGAGCAGTAATCCAGTGGCCTGACATTAGGGAGGACGTGGGTTTGAATCCCCATCCAGGCATCCAGATTTGGGTTTCCCATGTTTCCCCAAATCACTCCATGCTACCTACAGACAGCCATGGCCGAATTCCTTCTTGTTCCTTTCCCCCATTACTTTCCTATCTCTAATGACCTGAAGATCGATGAGGAATAAAACGATAAGAAAAAAGAAAGTTCTATTATACCCACAGCTGCACATTAATCAGAAACCCCGTCAAAATTTAATCAGAAGTTTTTATGTGATTCCCATTCAACCAAAAATTATCCTAAACTTCTCAGCTTTTCAAAGTGAAACATACCGTTTTACCCGTGAAGAGCATGGGCCATAGATTAATCAAAACATCATTAAAATCTGACAAATAGTTTTTGCATGAATTGCGTTCAAATAAAAATTGTCCTAAATGTCTCATCTTTTCAATGCCACATCAAAGTGAAATACAACCTATTTTACATGTGGGACCATGGGTTCTATAATAATCAAAACCCTGTTAGAATCTGACTAGTAGTTTTGGTGTGAATCCCATTCATCCCATATTGCAGACAGACAGACACAAATTTAAAAACATACTTTGTTCCTTCTCTTGTAAGGTAACCTAAATTTTGTTATTCCATAATCAAATTCATTGAAAGAGTGTCGAGTTAACTCGAATTCTATTGAATATGAAGTTCAAAGTAGTTTTATTAAGTATTTTAAGGATTAAGTAGAGATAAACAGTCATATGAAGTCAGAACGTAAAAAGGAGAAATTGTTATAATGCAGTTCAGACTATTTGGTGAAAGAAAACATTGCATTAATTTTGACAGCTACTTTAAGCCATGTACAGCAAAAAGATATATGTACCTAGTTAGGTAGGAATTTTTCCTGAATAGATATAAGACTTTGTATGTTCGTAGTATCACATTTTTAGTATGGCACAAAAAACAGATCGAAATTCCTAAAGCCACAATTTTCAAGATAGGAAAGTGATTCACAGCTCAGAAGAAGCATAATTTTTTACTACATGTGATAGGAAATTTTTTGAAGAATAGTAAGAGGGGGATGTTTTTGGAAGATTTTGGAAATTGGGTTTCCTATGAGGTCTTTGGAGACAAAAATTCAAGCGAGTGACTATGTTTAAATGAAAGAGGAATTTTTTCTGAGCATGAAACAGGAATTGTTTTTAAGATACTTGCAGTAGTTTTTCCAAAATCCAAAAAAGTAAATAAATTCATAGACCTCAGAAATGGCCAACTTCCTGTTTCAACAATCTGGCAGGACAAATTCTTAAAGGAAAACCAAATTTTTGCTTAGACAGAAAATTATTAAAGAAGTACAATCGTAATTGAACAGTATCACTATCATATAGAAAAGTTAACGCAGAATCATTTGGAACACATTTTAAACTTGTAGCTTTGATATTTTCAGGGACAGAGAATTTTTAGTATTTTTCACCTAGTTAATCATTGAAAGAGAAGCCACTTTTTATACTTCAAGATAGAGGAGGAGGAGCAGATCATTCCAAAACTTGTTCCAGCTTGATAGCTTTAATACCTTAGGAGTGAGAATAAATTTTTGGTAATATTTATATAATAACTTTTTATTGTCGAATGATTGGAGATACAAAAATTTTCATTAGGATTGATTTTGACATTTAGACATGGAACTACACACTACAAAAATTTCGGGTCAATGGGGAGAAAAAAGATTTTGGCAAAGTTTCGGATAATTCGGAAGAACCGGTATTAATGTACAAACACAGACCACAGCTATAAAAGAGACCCCTGGGGAGGGGGAAATGGCCAGTTGATTGTGAGTGCTTAGGCCATCACCAAGTTGGTTTGACCAGTGGTTGGGCGTGAGATGTAGGGCTTGGCTACAACTGAATACCCAGAAGTACATCCATTCCGGCAGACATCTTAGAAATTTTCGGGCATGACTGACTTAGTTGCAAGTCCTTATGTAGCTGTAATCAGTTAAAGGATTCGTGAGGGCTGGCCTGGCTTGTTCATTTATTAATACCTGCAACATTTAATTTTGGAGATTTCCGATGCCTACAGACTGGATTGTGACTTTGTAAAAAATTTCTAACAGGATACAGGGATGGTTAAATTTATTTGAGGCTATAGTGACTTTGATTTGAACATACGTTTCCTGATTGAGGTTATCCAATTAGGTGGCGACTGACATTAATAGCAATCTGTAATCCTTACACAACTTTATGGTCACAGTTCAAACTAAGCTGTTAGTGTTAACCCGCACAAAGAGCCAGTTCCTGACACTCTGTAGCTTATTAATAATAAGTCACATCTCCTCAACTTATTTTTTAAGAATATTTTAAATGCACAGAATATTATCCAATTACAGTAGAATTGAACTGAAATAACTGCGATGGAGTGCATGCTCCGGTAGTAACTACCCTAGTCATCTAATTACCCCTTTCTTATTTTCTTTACCGAGTGTGGTAGTGTAATGGTTAGCGTTCTGGTCTCGCATTCGGGAGGACAGCGGTTTGAATCCCCGTCCGGGCATCCAGATTTGGGTTTTCCATGGTTTCCCAAATCACTCCAGGCAAATGCCGGGATGCTTCCTTCAAAAGGCCATGGCTGAATTCCTTCCCATTCCTTGCCCCCCATCCTTTCTCATCTCTAAAGACCTTGCTGTTAAGAGATGCTAAGCAGTTAAAAAAAAACTTATTTTCTTGCTTTAATTATTATCTTATAAACTTTCATGTTAAATTCCTCCTCACACCTACTTTTGCCATTCATGAATTTTAACCTTAAATTCCTTCAGCCTTTTCTGGTAAATTATTCATCTCTTCCCTTGGTAATTTATTCCAATCCATGACACCCAATTTTATTATATGTATAGATGATGCATATAAACTTTGTAGAGATTATCAATGAAATGCACAGAGGTTAAATTATTCTTTGCATTGCTTGTAATCTCTATAGTTGTTTGTAGTTCGTTGCATTACACATTGGCGTGTAATAAAGAATTGCTGTTTGCAATAATGTGTACTTTACAGTTTATTTTCGTGCACTGCCTACGCGCTTAACTGCTAAAATTTAAGTAGTAATAACATTGGTTATTGGCTCTGTTACAGTGCAAATGTGTTATAAACTGTAAAATTCATTTCACAATTGTTAAGTTGTAGCATCGATTTGAAAAAGTTGGTTAAGGGTCTTTAGCATGAAGGTTACAGCAGACAGAACTTGTTTAAATCAACTCAACATGTCTGTGATCACAGGTCTATGACTATAAACAAATTGAATAGTATAAATTACGCATCATGGAATTACCAAATGAAAATGGTAATGGTAATGATGGAAAGTGATTTATGGACAGTTGTTGAATCTGGTGAAGAAGAATCGACTGCTGACGCAGATACAACTGTAAAATGTAATTACGGATTGAGACAAAATAAAGCTTATGCAAAGATCGCACTTGCTGTGTGTGATGAACAGCAGATGGATATTCAGCACTTACCGAATGCTAAGGAAGCTTGGAATAAGCTGGAACTGTTGTATGCACTGAGTGACAGCAAATTTCGTATTGTGCAATTAAGGCGGAAATTGTATTCGTTGAAACTGAGTGATTATAATTCAATGGAATTATATTTGGGACAGATAAACAGAACTGTTGCAGAGCTTGCTAGTGTTGGCAATGCATATTTAGCTATGACGATTTTGTGTGGCTTTGCCGAGGAATGGGATTCTATTATAACAGGTTTGTGTAACCTACCAGAAAGTGAGTTTACATGTGCTACAGTGAAAAGGTGTCTTCTTGCCAAAGCTTCAAGATGACAAGAAAATGAAGGCATAAAACAGTCTGCATTATTCATGAAGAAAGTGAACACAAAAATTATAGACGTCAATCTAGTAGCAAAGAGTCAAATGTAGCAGCAAAGATGGAAAACACTCTAAGAAAGGAATACGGAATTGAAAAAATGGCAAAGGCAAATGTTTTATCTGTAAAGAAGACGGTCATTTTGCAAATGTATGTCCCAATAAATCAAGTAGCAAACGTTCATCTAGTGCATTGAAAACGAGTATCTCATGTGGATCAGCTATATTAAATAGCGATGTTTGGGTCATAGACTCAGGTGCTACTCATCACATGTGTCCAGAGAAAAGGTATTTTTCTTGGATTAGTAAAAATCTGACTGCTGAAAATGTTGTGACAGCAAAAGGCACAATGATGCCTACAATTGGAAAAGGTACTGTAAATGCAAAGATTATATGTAATAATTCTGCAAATAGTGACATACAAATTAAAAACACTCTTTTAATGTCTGGCATTAGCCATGGAATTTTTTTCAGCTAAACAGTTAACTGAAAATAACAAGAAAGTTGTTTTTAATAAAAATGGATGTTGCATTTACAATGACAGTAGAAATTTACTATTGAAAGCAGAGAATATGGGTTGCTTGTATGTGGTAAGAACAGAACCTAATTTAAAGAAGAGTGTAGTAAGCTCATTACACTATGAAAATGGAAAGTTAAAAACATTAGATTTGTGGCATCAAAGATTAATGCATGTTAGCAAGAATCAGATTATAAAAATGGTCAAAACAAAGTCTGTAAATGGTTTAAACTGTGAGCTGACAATTCCTACACCATGTAATGACTGTTTAGCAGGAAAAGTGACATATCCATCAACCAAAGTGATGGAATAATTTTGAATCTTGTTCATGCAGATCTCATGGGACCAATAGATGTGAAAAGCTTTGGTGGCAACAAATATGTTCTTAGCATAGTGGATGATGCTAGCAGATATGCCTTTCATCAGACTTCTTAAAACAAAGGGAAGTGTACTGACTGAGTTTAAAGCATGGAAGATCCAGGTTGAAAAACAAACTGGCCAAACTTTAAACCCTTTGACTGCTCTAGACGTGTTAACACGCTTGGCTACTACTGCGCCCAGGTGTTCCTGACGTGTTTACACGCGCCCTTGTTCTGTCCGTCAGGTGCTCCTGACGTGTATACACGCGCCGCCTTTCCGCCCTGTCTGTGCTCTGGACGCGTTAAGTCGTCGAGCCGCTCGGGTCCCTGTGGGCTCTGGACGTTTTAACACACAAGCCACTTAGCGGTCGGTCAGGTGGCTGTATTTCCACCCCTGGTGGTTAGTTGCATTCCAACATTCAGCCAGTGAGCCTTTACAACTACGATTGTATTTGTGTTGCTATTTTTATTTTAGTTTTCACTCAGAAAATGGCACGCCGTTGTATTTGTACAGAGGAAGAAATCATGGAAATTCTTACTAGAAGCGACAGTGAGAATGATCTCTCTGATATGGATGATAGTGATGAACTTTCGACAGGATCTCGAAATAATAGTCCTATGCCGTGTACATCAGCTAGTGGAAAACTACCATCTGTCTCCACAAGAGATGAACATTCTTCAGAATCTGAAACTTCAGATAGTGAGAGTGAAGTGTGTGGAAAAAGAGGACGCTTTAGTGACACGTTTGACTGGAAGAAAAACGATTCTCGTCCTTTTGTTCATGCGTTTGATGATTCAGCTGCAGGACACAAGTGTGCATTAGGTCAAAATTCCAGCATTCTGTCATTTTTCCGAATATTTTTAACAGAAGATCTCATGAAATCTATTGCTGATGAAACCAATAGATTTTATTTATATACCAAAGCAAATACGCTAGAATCAGTTCACTCTAGATTTTCAAGGTGGAAGGAAACTGGATTTGAGGAACTCTATTCCTTCATTGCTGTTTGTCTGCTTATGGCTCATGTGAAAAAGCTGAAAATTAGTGATTATTGGTCCTGGGATAAACTCTTAAACACACCCGTTTATGGCGAAATTATGTCCAGAGACCGTTTCCTTTTAATTTTGAGAATGCTTCACTTTAGTGACAACTCCACCAGTAACGGAGGAGACAGGTTGTTTAAAATGAGAAACATTGTGGATAATGTTCGCACAACATTCCGGAGTGTATTTCATCCATATCAAAAGCTCTGCATTGACGAAAGCCTATTGCTGTTTAAAGGTGAATTATCTTTCAAGCAGTATATTCCATCCAAAAGAAGTAGGTTTGGAATAAAAACATTTGTCCTATGCAATTGTCAGACTGGTTATGTCCTAGATTTTATTGTATATACCGGTGCAACCACGGAAATTGGCTTGCACAATTTGGGGAAAAGTGGCGACATAGTGGTAACACTCATAAAGCCATATTTGGAACGAGGACACACACTTTACGTCGACAACTGGTATTCAAGCCCAGACCTGTTCCTTTGGCTTCATAACCATGGTACGAATGCATGTGGTACTGTTCGCAGGAACAGACGTAACATGCCAAAACTGGAGAACAAACTGAAACGAGGCGAAACGCAGTTTATGTCCACTGATACACTGCTCGCCTTGAAGTGGTGCGATAAAAGAGAAGTGTGAATGCTGTCCACCTGTAATACAGCAGAGATGTTTCAGATCGAAAAGACAGACATAAAGACTGGTAATAGAATCAAGAAACCTCAATGTGCTATTGATTATTACTCGGGTATGGGGGCAGTTGACCGTACTGACATGCTTCTGAGTTCAGTCAAATCAGTGCGTAAAACTATGAAGTGGTACAAAAAGTTCTTTTTCCACATTCTCGATCTGTGCATATTAAATGCTCATGCTCTTCACCGAGTAGTGACGGGGCGAAAAATCCAAATTGCAGAGGTTCATCTGTCTCTGGTAAGAGAACTTGTTCAAGCATATGCCACAGAACCGAGAAAACCTGGCAAAGGAAGACGCTCTTATGACAAAAATCCTCTGTGATTTACAGGGAGACATTTTCCAAATATTATTAATACTGAAAATTCGAAGAAGAGCACGCCAATGCGTAGATGCGCAGTATGTTCGAAACAGAAATTGCGTCGAGAAACCAGGTACGAATGCAGAACATGCAATGTACCAATGTGTGTTGTGTCATGTTTTGAGGCATATCATACAAAAAAGAATTATTAACCATGGAAAACTGCAGAGTAATAATTGAGTTACATTTACGCCACTGAAACTTAGTGAAATAAAAAAAAAATCTGAAAATAAAATAAAAATATATTTTTAACTTTGCCAGTGCCGGTCCAAAGCCCGGATCCAAAAGAAAGATTGAAAATATGTGCAGAATGTGTAAAAGGTATTCGAACACTTAACTTCGAAAATTCTCTCCAGATAAATTACTGCGCTCACAAAAAAGGTAATATATATTTAGTATATTAAGTACCTATATGTTTGTCTATGCAGTCATTCACTTTTAGGGAACGTGCACAAACTATGTGGCTATGTACAGGGGGGGGGGGGAGGAGGTTAGCTGAAAGACTACGCTGAACTACGTGGAAGGGAGGGGGGGGGGGGGGGTTCCGAGCCAGGCCACGTAGCTTTCCATTCCTAACATTTTTCACAGTTAAAATGAGGAACAGAACACACAACAGCATGTGAATATTTATTTCCCTCAGTTAATTATCTTGGGTTCACAGGAGACTAAAATATAGTTGCGTAGTTTATGGATGCTTCCTTTAGGAGCGTTAAATATAAAAACTTTAGATGTCAGATTAACGGCATTTATTTTGTATCTGGGTTTCTAAATGCAGAGCGACAGCCGAAAAACGTCACACAAAACGCTTCAGATTATATCCAGCACATAGCCGTCTGGCTCGTGTGCCAGACTCAGCAGACCAGGTATCGGCCGATCGCCGCATTCCAGCGCAGGTATACAGCTTAGGCGTAAACAAAAGCAGCACTCAGCAAGGGCACTGTTGGGGAATCTCTAGCAGTCAAAGGGTTAAAGCGAGTTTGAACAGATAATAGACTTGAAGTTTGTTCAAAGAATTGAGATATGAGTAATGGCATTGTACATGAAAAGACAATAATTTACACACCACAGCAAAATGGAATCACAGAGAGATTCAACAGAATTCTGATGGATTTGATGAGAAGTGAAATCAGCTGTAGTAGGTTGCCTAAGGCAGCTTGGCAGAACTGATATACACTGCCACATATATCAGGAACAGAGTCACAAACAGTCATAATGAAGTTAAAACTCCATATGAATAATGGGTTGGCAGGAAGCCAAGTGTCACTCATCTTCGGGCAATAGGATGTGAAGTGTTTGTGCATATTCCTAAACAGAAATTCCACTCAAAACTCTCAGCAAGGGCCAAGAAATGAATTTTGGTTGGATACACAATATGTGGATGTGGTTATAGGAATTGGATGCCAGATAATTAACAAGTTGTGGCGTCATGTGACTATGTATTTGAAGAGAGCACAAGTGATGAAGCAAAACACATTAATAAACCCAATGATTCTAGCTTCAAACAATTGGATAGAGAAGAAACTATCACTTTTGTTTGCAGTGATGGAATTTTAGGGAGCAATGCTGAAGAAAATGTAATGATCAATTCTGAAGAAAATCTGTCAAGTGACGAAGAAGACTTCAAAGGATTTCCAGACAAAGAAAGTAAAGAAGAAGAAACTACAGACAAAAGTGAACAGAGTGAAGGACAATCAACTGTTCAAGTAAAGAAGAGAGGACGAGTGAAGGGAAGTACTACAAAACATAATGCAAACCTGCAAAAGCAACACACTATGATTCTTTGAGAAAGGTGTTCTATAAAATCAAAGAAAGATGATAACATAGAACTAAAATTTCATATGGTTCATACTAATAATATCGTGGAACCATCTTCATTCGATGAGGCTATCAATTCTGCTGGAGTAGCACAATGGTTGGGAGCAATGAATAAAGAGATAGAATCATTGAAGAAGCGCAACATCTGGTCATTGGTTATACAACCTCCAAATGCAAATGTCATTAAGTGCAAATGGGTGTTTAAAAGGAAGACAGTAGGAGAAACAGAATGTTTCTAGGTGCGTTTGATTGCAAAGGGTTTCTCTCAAAAGAAGGGACTGCATTATGAAGAAGTGTATGCGCCTGTATCAGGCTTCGATACTCTAAGATTACTTGTAGCTATTGGTGTTGAGAAAAAGTGGTTCTTGGATCAGTATGATGTTAAATCTGCTTATCTTCACAGTGATTTAAAGGAAACTTTGTATATGGAACAACCTGAAAGGTTTATACAAAGAGGTAAAGAAAAACTGGTTTGTAAATTGAACAAATGGATACATGGTTTGAAACAAAGTGGAAGGTGCTGGAATGAACATCTCAACAAAACATTAGAAAATCTTTGATTCGTTCATAATAAAGTTGACCCATGTGTATATCAGTTGAAGAAAGGAGAAGGAAAGGCCATATTAGCTGTTTATGTGGATGATATACTTGTACGACAGAAAATGAATCAATGAGGAGTAGTGTTAAAGAACTTCTCGAGAGATGCTTTGATATTAAGTACCTGGGAATTATTTCACATCTACTGGGAGTAAAATTCAATAAGAAAGAGGATGGTAGTGTCACCCTCTCACAAGAAGGATATGTCAACAAACTGTTGAATGAATTTGGATTGCAAGACACAAAGGAATTAAAACCCCAATGGAGCAGAGGCCAGAGTTTCTTTGCAAGTATAATGAAGATGACCTCAAGAACCTTCCTTACACAGAACTCATCAGTATTCTGTTATATTTATCACAGAGAACTAGACCTGAAATTGCCTTCTCAGTAGGCAAGTTAGTTCAGTATTGTTTGCAATTTAACAAGTGTCATTGGAATGCAGCTAAAAGGGTACTTAGGTATTTAAAAGAAACAAGAGACTATGGAATTACATATTGTCCAACTAATGAAAGTTTTGTAGCGCATGCCAATGCAGATTGGTCTAGTTGTACAAACACTCACAAGAGCATAAGTGGATATGTGCTTATTCTTGCAGGTGCTCCAATCATCTGGAAAATTTCAAGACAAACTGTGATTGCACTTAGCACAATGGAGGCAGAATATGTGGCCTTGGCAGCTTGTGCAAGAGAAGTATTTTGGGTAAAAGAACTATTAAAGTCCTCGGAGTTCCAAGAAATAAGTGACAGTGCAACAAAATGCGGTGTGATAGTCAGGCAGATATTGCTCATGCTAGAAACTATGTTGCCAAATCCAGGATGAAGCACATTGAAATCAGGCATCACTTTGTAAGAGAAATGGTGATGGATGGGACAGTGGAACTTCGATATGTCCCAAGTGAACAAAATGCTGAGAATATCTTCATGAAGGTGCTATGTCACAGACTACATGAGTCGCATCGCAGTCAGCTGGTGGAGCAGGTCCAGGTGGCATAATCTCCAAAGTGCGGATAGATCATCCACAAGTTAATGATCGTCTGAAGGGGGGATTGTAGAGATTATTCGTTAAATGCACAGAGGTTAAATTATTCTTTGCATTGCTTGTAGTCTCTCTGGTCTATGTTGTAACAAAGAATTGCTGTTCGCAATAACGTGTCCTTTATTTTCGTGCACTACTGCTCTATGTGCTTAACTGCTAAAATTTAAGTAATAATAACAAACTTCCATGTAATACTATCTGAATGATGTTATAGCACATTATATCAAGGTGGCATGAAAACTTCTCAGCCTTGACTAGAGATTATGCAAAGTTGTCAGATGACTAAATGGTAATGTGTCAAAAGGTTTGATTTTAACTCTTAAATTTCATCTCTGACAAAACTTTATATGTGTATATGAAGTACACTAGAATGTTTCTGTTGTTCACATTCCATATTAATCTGCAGGTCTCCTTTACCTGATAGGAGTACTGACTTAGATGAAACAAAGGTCATGAAAAGTAAACTGTGATGGATGAACTGGCCTTTGTGATCTCCTGGTCAAGAATGCCTTATTATATTGATTAGGACTGTTGCAATAGTTAAAAAAATTTTTACACAATTTCTTTAAAAAAAAAAACTTGTTTGTTTTTAGAGAATGACAACCACTAAGTTTCTTAGAAATTTCATGTTTTGCAGTTTTCCCATAGTATCATCATTTTTTATCAAGATCAAAAATTTTAAAGGCTAACCTCATAGATTGGTATCATTTGTAGGCATATTCAGAAATACAACTAAATAAAAAGCAACATATTCCCATACCTGAAAGTCCCAGCCCTTGTCTCCTAGCTGTGGTGTTGCTTGTTCCTGAGTATTCATACATTTGGCACCACTAGTAAAATTAAAGTAAACATTTAATGCTTTGAACAATTCTTGTAACAGTGGTTTCTCTGGCAGCGAGGAATTATGCAACTTGCTGCACATCACCTGAAACATGCACTTCCAATTAAATAGTGAAAAATTAACATTAATATGAAAAATATTACTATAAGATTAGGTTTTACACATGCTCATAGGTATCCTGCATAGCTAAAAATGTACAGTCAGTCATTAAGACATTTTATGCACAACTCACTGACTTACTGGTAACTCCCTTTATACAATATAACAGAAGAAATTTCTGCTTTGCTACAGATTCACCAATCAAATACATGCAGTGTTAATTTAAAACTAAAATTGGGGGTCAACCCACACATGAGCAAGCATGTTCCATAAAATTAGTGAAAGGAACTGTCAGGTGCTGGAAAGATTAAGTGTTAAAAGGACAAACATCATTTCATCAGTTGAACATAAAACTCAAATACCAAAATGCCTCTGGAAGGCACTATAGATTTTTTTTTCTGTCGTCAGTCTTTCAACTGGTTTGATGCAATCCTCCATCCCTTCCTATCCTGTGCTAACCTCTTTATTTCTACATACCCCTTACAACCCACATACTCAATTATCTGCTTCACATATTCTAATCTCTGTCTTCCTCTACAGTTCTTACCTTTGGCTGTTCCATCCACAAGCAAATTAACCAGTCCAGCATGTCTCAAAATATGACCTACCAACCTGTCTCTTTTTCTGTAAGCTTCTTCCACAAACTTCTTTTCTCACCCATCATTTCCAAAAATTTGTTCATTT